>MBFL02000439.1:0-26965 GCA_001696595.2 Aspergillus hancockii | reverse complement strand
ACATGTGTCTGTCATAGCCAACGGCTCTATATGGACGTTAAACTTGATTAATAATTAATAATAATAATATTGATACCTTGCTAGAGTAGTTGTTAATATCTTTTATTTTATATAACTGTACAAACTTTTGCTTTGTAGTCTAGAATATTGTATGTTTTAATAGATAGAAAATTACTAAAATTGTTACTGCTACTAAAAGTCTAAACAATATACTATGGGCAGTAAATGTATTGTCAAGTATTTTAGTAAGTGTGATAATCTTAATAATAATACTGAAGACTGTATATTACAGGGGCTATTATTATTATTATTATTAATCAAGTTTATGTCTATATCAAGCGGCTGGCTATGATAGACACATGCTTCTAGATATTGTATGTTCGTTTTAGTCCTTTTCCTCGCCCGATCCGCCTTTCTGCGCCAGGGCTTTGGGCTGTGCCCTCCTTGGTATTCATTATCTACTAGACGTTATTTAGGCGTGCCTAGATTGCCCTTTCTATTATCCTTCCCCTTTGGTTTCTGCTTCCACTACTATTTCCAAATATCTTGAGTTTTAGGGTAGTCCAAATGCCACTACATATACTTTGAACGTTCCCGAAAAAATGTAAGAAAGTGTACGAAAATGCTTGTATAATAGCTACTCCCACAACGCGACAGCAGATATCTTCCGGCGATTCCCTCTTTCACAAGCGGAATACCTTATCAAGGTCCATGCGATATAGACCAGCGCTGATATGGACGAGAGAGAATCTATGAGGTGCCTTGTACTGTATAATAAAGGCCGGCACCTTCCACTCTGGGCCCTTACTATAAACACAGAATTCCTCTGTTCAAGGTCGGATGGCTGTGTTTTCTAGCTTCTTCCTGGTGGCAATATGAAAAATTAGTAAAGTTTATCACTGCAACCGAACCGTTGGTCGCCTCCATAACACCATGCCTGATAATAGTTTATTTGAACAGATATATTCAATATTATAAAAGAAATGAAGATATATTTGGAGTGTCCGTTGAATAGAATAAATGTTACGATATATCATTCTTTCCTACATCACCGCTCCTAGATTAGACCAGGTAGCTGCTATCATATATTTCATACCATCTCGATCTGTTCATCGTTGGTGCCCTTCTTCAAATCCGCCCTATCATTGCAAGGGATAACATACGTCGCCCATTCGCGAACAGGGATCCTATCCTGGAAGAGCCTCTCGATATCCGCATTGCTGCGGCCTGCAGTCTCACCAACACAGAACCACGAGTACGCCAGCAAGAACAGCGTTGTACCCCCGTACACAAATCCAATCATCGGGCCAAGGTTCGCCGTGTAGTACATGTAGGGGCTGGTGAACACCATGAGCCAGACGGTGACGAAAAACACTCCCATAGCGCACGAAGTGATCTTGTTTCTGTTCCGGCCGACGGACATTTCCGATGCGATGGAGTAGGAGAGGGTCCCGATGGAGAAGTTGTAGAAGATGATGTTGATGTATGCGAGGACAACGATGCCAATGCCAATGCCACGGCTAAGCGTGCCGTCGGCGGCCTTGGTGGTTCCGAGACCACCGACGGTGATTAGGGAAACGAAGATCCCACAGGAGCAAATAAGGAGGTTCGTGCGGCGTTTGATCTGGTTCCCAAAGAGGACGGAGATACCGACAGTGATGATCTGCAGGACGTAGATAATTGTGTTGATGGTGAAGGGATCCGCGACACCGATGGACTGTGCGAAGACGACGCCGTAGGTGTACCAAAACTGGATGCCGTTGATTTGTTGGACGAACATGGCGCCACAGGCGTAGAAAAGCTTGCGGCGCTCGACGGGGTCGGTAATCAGGGAGGCCCAGGTGGCGTCCTTGGCCATTTCTTGCTCTTGTTGGACTGCGTCGTCGATGGCTTGGATGTCTGCGGACGGGTCGTAGTCGCGCGTGCTGCGGTTGATCTTGCGGAGGGATTTGATCGCTTGCTCGCGCTTGCCTTTGGACATGTACCAGACCGGGCTTTCCGGGGTGAATGGGAGGCATAGGAGCATGATGCCGGGGAGGACGACGAGGAGGCACATGGGAATGCGGTAAGATTGGGAGCTTTGGATGCCCTGTGTGCCTTGGTTGACGCAGGCTCCGACAAGTTGAGAGATGGACTGCATAAACTGGAAGCACATGAGAGCCGGACCTCTGATGGCGGACGGTGCCACTTCTCCGATGTAGATTAGACAAGTGGCGGTGAACTGCCCGACACCCAGACCGATCAGGACACGGCTGACGTAGAAGACTGGGTGCGAGCCAAATGAGCAGGCTTGCACGATGGCTCCGACGATGATGCAGATCGAGGCAGACAGGAACACGGCACGTCGGCCGAAAAAGTCATTGATGGGAGCGGCGGCGAGGGCACCGACGAGCTCTCCCACATAGATGATACTAGCAGACAAAGATAGGAACGCTGTTCCAAGCGAGAAGGAGCCGTCTAAGCCTTCCTCTCCGTAGTCCTTAGCAAACCATGTCATCCCTTGAATACCAGTATAGTAGATTGTATCGTAACCGTAGCAAAGAGCACCAATGGCAGCCACCAGACAGAAGGCGATGGCCCGTCGATTCGACTTCCAGTCGACGTTGAGTTGAAGGCCTGCCATGTTCGGCAACACCAGAAGACACTGTAGAATCGGGAGGCCTGGGAAGGGTAGAGAGCATAATAGGGCAGAGAAACACAAGAGGCCTACAGAAAACAGCTCCAGGCTCTGGAATGCTAGACGGTTTCGGGGCAGCAGCCTTTATACCTTCTCTTTATGGGAGTAAAAGTTTAACATGGCCGGGATAAAACTCCACGGGGTTGGCAGACAGACATCCAGAGTCAGGGCGTGGGCGATCATCCCCAGAGTCCCCACTTCGCACGACCCTGGGGTCCCATCCTCCACTTAACGTATAGGCCAAGGCATCACGAATTCCTCTCAAGGAAAACCAGGTGGAACCTGCGTGCCAATCTTTCCTACTATGGAAGGATTGAAGACGGCCACACCTTGGATTGGGCAGGATTCCCGAATTTCGACAATATAGACCCATTTTCCGAAAAAACAGCAGGCAAATGGACGCCCGACAAGGGCATACCGGAGTACACAACGCCGGGCCGGCACAGCAGCATCCCTCAGAATCCCGACACACTACGCCAAGCCATGCCCAGCACTCCACGGCATCCCGCCGAGTACGGCAACCCTGATTGATTCTCCCGCCGAACTACGAATCGACTCCGGCAGCTTAGTCTGGTAGAGCAGACTAATTGCGATATTGTCGGTTTATTGTCTCGGCTTCGTCGAGACTTGGGGAGATGTCTGTCCCCTCTTTACAATGTCAACACTGTCCAGAATACTTTGGTCCGTTGGCGGGGTCCGCTGCCAAGAGTCGGGGGAGTGTGCGCGCTCAGGGCTCATTTGCCAGTCCTTCGCAGGTTTCTCCGATAATGGTCCGGGGGGCGAGTATCTCTCTGGCCCACCCAGGCTGGGCACCCCGTAAATTCGCACCTCCAGGTTCACTACCTAGATGTGATCCACATCTCGCAGCCATGACTCGTGGAGGGTGCCCGTGTACTACTCCGGAGAAGGCAAAGAGTCCACTGCTAGGCTAACACGCATTCTTGGCGAGCAGACTGTGAATCTGGAAATGCCTCACTGATTCTCTCGCTAATTAATCGTTGTAAATCACTCAGTGTGCCCCAGAGTCTGCCCAGAGTGACCTCGTTCAAGCGCCAGCGC
This sequence comes from Aspergillus hancockii, assembly GCA_001696595.2. NCBI lineage: Eukaryota > Fungi > Ascomycota > Eurotiomycetes > Eurotiales > Aspergillaceae > Aspergillus > Aspergillus hancockii. Next base: position 23,229 of record MBFL02000439.1, on the reverse strand, counting down.
GAAAGCTTTCGAATATAGGTTTCTACACTGCTGCTGGTATCTGTCTCCAAGGGGAAATCAGAGTACACGTTTGTCCAGTGTCCCAAGACCCAAGGGTCTCTGTGAACCGTGAAGTGAGTTTTAAAAGCAGAAACCGGGGATACATCTCGCCCCGGCTTGTGGGTTTTATAACATTGCTTCCAGCCCACGGCAGGACATCCTCAGTGTTGCTGACGGTTCAACAGCTCAGCAGGGATAACGGGTCGACGGACTGTAGATGCCCGCGCTGCAGAACTTCGCCTACCCTAGAGGAACATATCTGCTGGGCTACGGTGTGGCTATTCTCGTAACTGGTTTGACTGTAGGCTGGACCAGAAAAATGCAGGAGGTCCGTGTTTTGAGTGGCTTCTTTTTCATATAGATCAATAAAGTGCTTTGTCTTGCATTAAATTGCCGAGTACTCCAGGATGCAGTAATTGTAATTCTCGAAGGCGCCCGCATTGATACTTGCGAGTGTACTGGCCATATGATAAGTCTAAGGAAATGCCCTCTTCCAGAGCACTACCCCTGGCGATGGATGGTAGATTTTGAAACGAACCATTTCTTAGAAACGCCGCGATTTATAACCAGAAAGTACTTAAGAACATGCAACTTCGCAACACTCTCAGTTCTTTCCTCACCTGGTATTTGCCTTTCAGATTGTACGGGGCCCAACAGCTCAAGAACATACTAGAATCCGGTGGTCAGTCAACGTCAACAGCGCGCCGATTTATTAATTGGCGCGATTTTCGTTTTTATACGTTCTATTATCCTCCAGTCTCTATGGAACGGCTTACCTTTCGGCTAAAGAAGTTATATTCATAGCTGACCCCGGTGTCTCCGCGGAGCCCGTTCTCCTGCCGCCGCCTTCAGGCGCGGAGGGCCTAGACTATCAGAGTCTAGTACGAGGTCATGAACAGGTAAACTGTATAACGATGGATGTGGTAGACTGACCCTTCCCCATTCCCGGTAGTCGCACGTCTATTCATACGGGAGATAGCAACAAAAGTTGGAGATTGACGCTTGCTTCTTTTGTGTTAGATGAAATTTAAGGACAGAGAATATAAAGGAGGCGTCGGGTAGTTATGGTATTAGCGTAGTCGGCGGTTGACTTGACTGAGGCTAACGAAACGCAGGACATACATTGCCTTAAATGGGCATACCTACAAGACACACTGGATTCCAGTCCAGTCTTATGATCACTGCTTATGCTGTTGGGACAACAGGCGTGTCAGCACACTCGACCTGCACTACCTGATGTTGAAACCCATTATCGGTCAACTCAACGACAAGTGCACTGAGATGGTGACCATATAGACATGCGGAATCCAGTCCGATTGCATGTTTGCCCAGCTGCAGACGACGCTTTGCATCGTGCCCAAATATCACAGTAGTCCGGGTTGTCAGTTGGTCCTGCCACTGATCCCATTGGGAAACCCAACTTTCCTCTCCCGATGCTTCAGCCGGTATAAAGCTGCCTTCGTCACCCGACGTGTGAACGAGGCTGCGCATGTGCATTACAGCATGAGGATCCTGCTTTTCAAGCAGGATACCGGGGGTGAGACCAGCATGTACGACAACCAGAGTATCATCTAGGGATGATGTTGGATGATGCGGTAGTTTTATGCGCAAGATCAATGGTAGAGTAGCGAGCCAGTCGAGCTGACGCGTCGAGAGTGCGCGGGCTGTGCTGTACGTTGTTGCGCTGTGTCGCGTGAGAAGACTGGCTTTGGGGGATGCGCTTGTTTCAGGGCCCTCGGAAGTGACAGTCTTGCTAGGTAAATCAGCTCCCGAGTTCTCAGGTAGCTTTGCGGAACAGTTGGTTGTGCCTCCAGCATGCATTGGGTTGTCTCCTGCGTTGATTTCCACGGCAGCATCGAGAACTGCATTGTCATGGTTGCCTCTCACTGCGCTGGCGCCCAACTCCACGGCCAGATCAATAACACCAGGGCTATCGGGCCCTTTGTTGACCAAATCACCAACTAGTATAAGATGATCCCCTTTGCCCTTATCGAAGCTGACTTTTTCCAGAAGTGCCTCCAGAGACCTTTTCATCCCGTGTACATCACCGACGATGACTAAGCGTCGAGCAGCAGCTCCCTGTTCACTTTCTGCGGATGGTAAGAGCTGCGGAGTGAGATTGCTCGGCAAGTCTGATATAAACGTGGTGATGGGGAAAATCTTATTGACATCTACTGCAGGAGCCATTGTTGTCGTTGTTATTCCTCGCCCTCAAGGCCATGGCCAAAGGGGGCCAAAAAGAAAAAAAAGGTAGGTGGCATCGGCTGCATGCGGGGGACCTCGGAAACTAACGGACTGAAGAAATCTTACTAAGATTGGTCTTATTTTCCGATCAGGCAAAGCGCATTCCACTTGGAGCGGTTCAAGTCTGACATAGCCAAGACAGAACGTCTACACATATCTGCGGACCTATGGAAAGAGGATTAAGAATACCACGACCAGTCTGGGCTATATTTACTGGAGCGATGATGAGTAGACTCTCAGCTACAAAGAGCTGCAGCTCAGTATGAAGGGGTTCCGCTAGTTTATCGCTACATAGGTATAGCTGGCCTAGGGGGAGCTCGAGCAGTTATTCCTGCTCCATTCTGAGGGGGTCCGCGAGGAGACGATTTCACCCCTGACTTTGCAGGAGCTTCAGAATGACCCCACCAATAATCAACAGGGATAGAACTTTCTTCGGGATCCGCAAAACCATGTAGCCCTCTCCAAGATGGTGTTCACCACCAATAATCAGCACCGCGGGGCTGCGGAGCAATGGCTATTGGATCGGGTCCTAGCATTGGATTGGCAGCGGGAGGAGTTCCTCGACGTACGTGAATTGGATAGTCGAGTGATCTAGCGGAAAACCTACGTTGATCAATTTCTGAAGCAGGTGGAGCACTTTCTCCAGCGGCTCCTTCTGCTCGTGTATATCACAGAGGGTTAATCTAGGTATACTACTGAGTTACTAAGCCTGCACCACAGTAATACTATCTATAGCCATCACCACAATATCTTTATTAAATATAGGCTGGTTAGCGCTGTGACCACTTATTATAAGGGATATTTGATTAATAACTCTACTAAGATTAACGTGCACCACCGCCGAGTGATCCACTTCCGCTCTGATTTCCACTTCCGGGTGAGATTTTAGGGCCGTTATCAACAAAACAATTGTATTTCTATATAAAATCTAAGTAGAGCCTTGATTAAGGCATTGCAGTCGCTTATGTTCTAGAATATGGCAATTACTGCAGCGTGGTGGCGCTCGTACACGCGATTTAACGGCAGACAGCGCTGGATCTATAGACATAGTATTTTTGGGCTTTATAGATCTTATTCTTGGACTGGAATTGTTCTAAATCTTTCTAAATAGTAAAATCTTCTATAGTAGCTAGCTGTTTAGTAAAGTACTTCTGTTTTTAAAGCTGTTATTTATTAGAAGCATGTAAAGTACATATTTCTTCACGCACAAGAACTGCTTTATTTAAAGCTAGTTCATGTTCTTTGATAATCTTGTCTAATTGTACTTATAGTGAAGATTGTAGACTCTGTATATATATTTTAAAAACTATTTTACTGTGGATACTTGCTTTTCCAGCTGTCTAGTTATATAGAGTGTTCTAGACACTGAATTGGGGTGAGATAGGTATATCTCTTTATGGACAACCACCCATCACATATTGACGTTGATTTTGTCAACCACTGCTGTAGGATTATTCCTTTTGCATTTCCTTCAAAGCTTACGCATCTTCTCCAACCCCTAGAGGAAAGCCATTCCAGCAATACAAGCACTACTACAACCAGTTCAATAATAGGTCTATACAGTGGGGTCGGTCTATTAAGGAGAAGGCAGATATCCTACGCAAAATCCGTAAGTTTCGCTTAGAGGCATTTAAAGATACGACAATACGCCACTTTTTTCAGCGTTGTGGGCTGTGGCTATTTAAATCCGAGGTCATTTGCAAAGAGGTCCATGGCGATGACGGGCTAGATCTAGTAGTGTATGACCAGGGGAAGGAATATTGACTACCAGAGTGGGATTCTAGTCAAGTCCCAGAGTGCCGTGGCCCCGAATTCAGGCCAGAAACTCCGCCAGCATCAAGTCCTACAATCAACTTACCACCAACAACGTTGACAAAGCTGCGACAGGATATTTAAAAGGCCCAGAAGTGCCTCACTACGCACACAGGGGTCTCTGTCGCCGCTACTACCAGTATAGCTAAGCTTTCGCGGCGCCTTGACTTCGTTTTTCAAGGTAGCCTCGTCTAAGCGGAAGCAGGTGCCCAGAGCAGTGCAGACCTAGCACGTGTCCTTGCGAATACGAATCAGGCCCAGGCCCCAAAGATCCGCTGACAGGTTCGTACAGGAGGACCTCTCTCCGTAAGGGACTCGAACATTCTCATGGAATCGCGGGATATTGCAGAGGCAGAGAAAGAACGGCGGAGGTGGACGCAGAATGCCAAGAAACAGCGCGATGAAATGCTCCGCAATAGCCAAAATAAGGCCACTGAAAATCAGGGGAGGGAGGAAGAGCTTAGATGGGAGACTAAACCAGAGGGACGGCCACTTTATCGCATAGAAAGACAGGGAGTGGTGCTGTAAATAGCTTCATTGTGACCAGGAAGAGGAATTTATGATAATTAGACTTGGGGATAATAGACATGGGAGGGGCCCAAACCGCAGAGCGGTGAGGGCCTGACTTGGGGGCGAGTATTACTTCCAACCAACCACACGGATTAGTTTGAAAAGACCTCGGCAGCCCACCAGCCATAAAACGAGATAAATCGTCCCACGCGGCGGTATGTCACAAAGGAGGAATAAGTTCTAGCGTAGTAGCAGTTGCCCGAGACGGTCATCCCATAAATACCTCACTATCTCATTCATTCGCTAACTAACCTTTCCGTGTCTCGAAAATAGATCCGAATCTTACGAACCGAGACGACCCTCAAATGTACGATTCACGATCTTTAAACGAGCCTTCGAGGTAGGCCCCAGCCAATGACATGTAATTCTATGCACGTGCTGTACAGCTTTCCTCAATTGAGTATGATAGATGTAAGAAGTAAGCTGGATATTAATACCTGCATGAGGGTTATCATTTGCCTGAATTTTTATATAGATGTTCGTATAGCTTGTAAAATATAGCTAACGATAGGTCCGTTCAGAGACACTGGCATGAGAGCGAACCAGTGTTACAGCATAGCCGAATCAGCTAAATATGATAGGTTTCCAGAGGCTTGGATACTGCAGATGAGGGCTTTTGTACAGAACAGGTGTCTTGGCACAGGGATCTACTTCCGCTTTAAATAACTGGTAGAGGCTGGAATATCGGTCTGTTCAGGTGTGGTTAGCTCAGAAGACTGGTCATTATGAGGTGACGGACAAGCGTTCTTGGGACCAATGTTGAACTTCGTCTGGATAGGCATCCAAGCTGGACTTTGACCCCGCGGTTAACAAACGGGCCCCGTATAGGCCGGCAAATCAGTATCACCGAAGACTGGGGTTGATGTATAATTTAGAATTAAATGCCCCAGGGCCGGCTCGAGGTCATCACTGGATGCTATTTGCTTATTTCGCATATCACCTCAGACTGATGTTGAACAAGCATTTAAGTAATCCAAGGTCACTGCAATATCCTCAATCGTCATTTACGTACTTTTCAACAGAAACGGCACTAAGAGGCATTTTAGCCATATCCCCTTTCTTCCCCGATGCAATGTAGGTTTTTGGACGGTCCAGGAGCATTCAGGTTAACATACATAGATTTCTGTTACCCACTTTCCCATCCACAGCATTTCCGTACACAGGATAGATGCGCGGCATATGAGGCAATTATTGCCCCCGCATCGAAGACTTGCAGAGTTTTATAGACACTGAGCTGCTGGCTTATGTGCGATAGGTAGGATTCTACGATACCTGTCAGAAAAACAGACGAACATCATCTAATTTTAGACTTCCACATCCAAGACCTACCTCAAATCAGCTGATTGGATGATTTGATCAATTCAGGCCGATTGTACCTATTTCTGAGCCCTGGAATGTGCTCTATCATTCTGAATGTTAAAAAAAAAAAACGGTATAAGAAGGGTACTTCTACTCCCTACTTCATGATCAAGTCTTCGTGTCAATCCCATCCTCCCTACTTGACCAGATCAACAATCAGTATTTTTGTGCTTTTCACTGTCTTAGTACACTTTCTATCTCGATTTCATATACGTCCTCAAAATGCATCTTACTCTGGCTTTCATCAGTGCTCTTCTCGCAACAGCCAAAGCCATTCAGGTTACCCAGCCCGCAGCTGGTGGCACCGTCGATGTATCCCAGGACTGGAAAGTATCTTGGACAAGCGTCTCGTATGTGCAATTCGCCTCTCTACCCCTCATGATCCAATCTCGTACAATTCTCCTGTCATCGGACGACGTTGTTAATAACTCTTCCCCCTCTCCAGGACCGACCCAGCCCAAATCTGCCTGTATCTTTCCAACTTTGTGGACTACCCACCACAGACCATCTTCCTTAAGGGCCCTCTCGATACGACACTAGGGTCTACTGTCGTCGGCGGCCAGTGTTACGCAGGACTTCCAATCAGGTAGGATCCCGCAATACCTCCCTAGCACTTGCAGTGTAAAGACGTACCTTGCTTATCATGACCATTTCGTGATTTCCAGTTCTCACTATCGCATTCGGGCTACCAAATGCAACGATCCCAACACTATCTATGCGGAGTCTGGAGAATTCAGAGCCACGCAGCCTTCTTGTCCTTTGTAGAAGGCAACACAAGCAGTAATAATACGTCCAAAGCAGAGAACCTTGGGGAGCCTGTACTAAATATACAGAGGTGGGAAACAACCAAAGGTTGCCTCCGGGGGGAATGCTTCTATCTAGCTGTTTTTCTCACCGCCTCATGTCTGGGTTTTCCCTGTACTGTAAGTGCGAATGTAGAGACATTGTAGGGTCAAATAAAGATGTTTTTGGAGCTGATAAATCTAAGTCTTTTGTTGGAATCTTCACTTATGGTGCTCGGTATAAAGCAGGTGTGAGCATAGGAATCTTTCAAATTTATATACAAAGGGGAGTAAATAGGAGGCGAGGTGTCAATCTCATGGCCTTGAATACGATGCGAAGCTGAGCCACGATAATTGAGACACACTTAGGTATCTGATTGGACAGTGTGGTTCCACATCATATGGCCTAGAATATGACAAACCAATAAGACCCATTTCTCGAAGAGCTAATAGGATACAGATCTCGTAGATTGTATTGTGTCATATTGAGTTATCATCACTTTCACCGCTCCTTCGACCAGATTCGAACTCGTGCCCAAACATTGTACCGTTTCGGCCAGTTAGCGGAGCGGTAGAAACCCAGCCCTCTTGTTTCGTTACGTAGACCCCATGACGAGCTTAAACGCCGGAAGTGAATGGAACAGGTAAATACTTAGCCATTGATCTGAGGGGTATCAAAATCTGGAGTACGGCGACCTAGGGTGAGCGCCAGCCTTGGTGGCCGCCAGTTGGTAGTGCGAAAGCTTCGCCTGCGCGGTCACCTCACCCTGGAGGCATTTTGCCTTCCCAAGGAGGTAGCAGTTCGATGATAGGGTCTCCGAATCGATAAAGATACCGATATTGATTTTCCCGGGCCTAAAACAATCGCAGAAAAGGTGGCTGGCCTGTTCCTAGTGAACCCATGTGCCCCACCACGCGATCTGCTGAACGCGATGCTGAACGCGTGTTAGGTGACAAGAGTTCCTATCTCTGTCTGACCTCGTCACCTTTGCCTCTGCCAAAGCAGATCCTCTCCGTCTCCTTTATTCATCCGTACAGCACAGGTTCGACCATAGCATAGAAAATGGCCCCATTCAACAACCTCACTAGCCAACTCAAGCACTCCAGCTCAGCTAAACGCAAGCGCGACACAAAATACACAAGCGATGACTCCGACAAAGAAAATGACAAGACTCATCCCACGAAGGCGACCAAAACGCAGACGGAGACAGCCAATTCCGTGACTCCGACGAAGACCTACCCCGTAGGTCTCAGGAAAGAAGCCAAGAAACTCTACACCGACTGCCTCAAGGCCCTTGACAAGCGTGTCGACGAGCTGGACAAGAAGGTCAAGACGATGAGCGGTAATAGCTCGGCGATCACAACCTCCAACTACGCTACGTCCGCGCGCAAGGACTTGGGCACGGTCAAGAAGCTAGCCACTATGGACACCACGCTGGCCATCAACTTGCTGCTCAGCATGGCTGATGCGTCCCATACTGACCTCGACGCAACGTTGAAGATGTGCGGCACTCCATGCGACAACAGCATCCCGACCTTCAAATTGTTGGATGACACACTTTTGCCACTTCTCGAGGCGCGGGAGAGGCCAACGAGCCTGGTAGCTGAGCTGCCAGAAGTCCCGCGGCGATGGACATTGGAGGATGCAGATGGTGGTGTGTTCAAGACTGGGAGACCAAACAAGCAGCAACGCGGCCAGATGTACCGCCAGAAGCTGGCGTGGGAGAAGAAAAGGCGACAGGCCAGAAGGGAACGGAGGGAGCAGACAGGTGATTGGGTCAAGGTGGCGTTGCGTGATTTGGTTGAGGAGAGAGATTACCTTGCTGCTTATGGGGTACAGGAATATCTGCCGAGATGCATTGCGAAATTAGATGCGCTGGTAAGAATGAGGGGAGAGTGAGCCAGCGATGTGTCTCAGGCAGGTCTCCATTCCATACTCGCGCCGCAAGGTTGATTCTGTCATGGCCAGTAGACATATAAGGAATTGGTTGACTCATAGTGTGATCTTACTCTGGGGTCCGAAACAGTAGTATTTCAATGGTCTGCGCCCATTGCACATAATGTGGGGGCACGGCTTTCGCTCGCCTGGGGCAATGGGGCATGGTACGGGTACCTGAATTCGTTATCACCAGCGACACACAGATTATCTTGATCATCGGCAAGTACTGTATCGCTCACCCTCGCTCATTGCTCAAATCCCGACAATCTATCATGTCTTCACCAAATCTTCGCAGCCTATTCCCACGGCCGTGCGAAGTCTGCCGCCACAAAGACCGCCGCCTCCGCTGCTCAGGCTGCCACGCAACCTACTACTGCCGGCGCGACTTCCATGCGTTTGGTCGGGATAGCCATAGGAAGGGGTGCGTTGCGATGAAAAGGGCGGGTACTCATTTGGAGTAGGAGGAGCAGAGGCTGCGCGACATGCCAGGCGATATGCTCACTTCCGCGAACGTGTTTGAAAATGGGGTTGGCCACTTTCGGGGTATCGCGTCCGTACATGCGCGCGCGGTTTGGGCTGGTGGACGCAATGCTTCACCACTTTGGATACGCTGGCGGACGTGTTGATCCTGTACAGGATGTTCTGGACCATCTTCTGGATATGCTCCGTGTCGCTCAGACAACATGGGGGTTCCGGGACATAATTTCGGCATTTTACATTCGTCTTAGCAGGACCAGACGGCGTATGATTTCATGAAGTGGCATGCGACTACCTGGCAGGAATATTATTACAGCTGGAGTGATATGGGTCTGCCGTTCCTGGACATCAAAGATGGCGATGTGCTCGAGCCACCAACGGGGATGTGGACGGATGAGAGGTGGCTCGACTTGAATCATTTTACTACCATACTGCTGGTCAAGGTGCGTGTCTTGGTCGATCTACCTGCTGTTCAGAACGCTACCAGCACGCTAAATAGCAATATACTACAAGAGCTCATTGATCTTATTCGAGGTGGACTCGTCGGTAGCATTGTGGAGTCCCGACGCGAGATTCTCAGGGGCAACACGGAGGAAATATCGCGTCTTGTCGAAAGGATTCAGGGCCAAGAGAAGGAGCTGTATGTGTCCATAGACAACAACCCGCACTTCTGGCCATCGATGCTCAATGGTCCAGCTGCTGCCATTGCCGTCAAGCCAGCGGGGTACACGTCCGGTACGCAGGAAGAAGCCTTCTTGATGCTTAGTTGCAATTTTGCTGCGTAGGCTAAAACGACTAAAGCAATCGACACGATCAAGGCTCTGAGCCAGGTGGTCTGAATTAAAACTAGGATGGTTTATCAGTATTTGGCCACATATTTAAGATTATTTACGTTGTCCAGCGCAGGTGGTATGCATCAAGGTCCAAATTTGAAATAGATGAACCCATCCTTATCCCAATAAGCGTTTTCTCATTTCGCCAAATGTTCTAAAGCTGTCTCAGAGAAGCTGGCGCAAAGAGCTCTGAAATGTATGCACATGTTGACGCCAAACACAACCTAGGCGCTATTACTGCTATCCAGTATTCCATGCTCCCATTGGGTGGCTCATCTCGAAATAGGTGTCACCGGGTGATGGAGGGGATGGGGGTCTTGTGGATCGCCTGTCTTCCATCTCTTCTCGTATTTGACGCTTTCGCTCCTCCAGATCCATGTGAATGCCCACAAACTTGAAGGTATCGGGTACATCTGCAGCCTCAGACTTGCGAATATCATTTAAGACCATTTCTGAATCTGCTCTAACAGTCATGATCAAGTATTTGTCATTGATAAATTGAAAGACTGGCCCATACTGCGAGCCTTCAGCCTTCAATTGTATCTTCTGGTGGCCAGCCCATTTTGGAGGACGGAAAGGTACAAAATCGCAAACAGAATTGGCGTTCAAGTACACATGGCCAAGAATTTCTGCGTCTCTGTCTGGAGGTCTGCAAAACTCACCATCAGCGCTGATGTAATGAAATTCGACATATTTTGGCGCGTAGAGGAAATCGTCGTAGCAATAGTCGACATGATCCACGGAGTATAGGTTAAAGGTTTTGCCAGCGATAGATTCCAGGCGAGGGCGAGAAGAGTCTCTCTTTTTCTGAGACTCCAGCATGGCTTCATAAGCTGCGTACACTTCTTGTTCCTTGCGGCTCTCAAGCTCTCGTGTGAAATTTCTCTCTTCCTGCTGGCGTTCCTTTTCATCTCGTAACTCTATCTTTCGGTCTGTGCGTTGGTTCTTTAGCTCATAGTAGTAATCAGCATCGGACCCCGTGTACGAATGTTCTGATTCCTCATCGTCGTCCAAGAGACCACATTCGCATTCATCCTCACTGTTACATTCGCACGCGACACCCAGACTATCCGAGCCGCTGTCGCCTTCATCCTCTCCTAGCTCTGAGATATCTTCGTCAAAGTCGTAGGGTTCTATGTCACGGTCCTCTCTGATAGTGAGAATAACTAAGCGACGGTACCAGGCGGGGAGTTCCCTTGATACGCGATGATCACAACGTGGAGATGGAGACGATGCCGGCTGTTTTCGCTTCATTTTGATCGCAGATGGTTACGTGGATGATGGAGGGTTCGTCTTGAGCCAGCCGACTGTGAACAGTATGATGGGGTTGTCGGTGCGTATCCGCCTAACACAATGGCTGGAATGCGTTCCTTCATCAAACGACCAAAACTAAGCCAATGCTACGCGTTTGATGCGACAGATCCCAAAAGCGAAGTTCCCGCCTCTGGAGGAGGAACAACGTAGAGGGGCATCCTCACCGCCTATCTGGCCATCACTGCCCGGTGGCTATCTCCCCAAAATAGGCAATTTTCGGAGAGATCCGCGGGGAAACGGCCGGTCAGGCAACAATTCCAATGCGCCTGGAATTTGAGGGACAAGCCTATGACTGCTACCAGGACTGGTGCAGATGTGAAGCGGAGGCATATCATACTATCCTGAAGTATCTGTCTCCAAGGGTCAGTGCGCAGGTAGCCGGCATTGGAACGTCTCGAGATATCTGGAACGATCTGGAAGAGTGTTATCAATAGACGGAACTGGCTACCTACTGCGAATTATTCGCATCGTTGAGAGAGACCACTGGCAACGATTGCCGAAAATGCGCGCGAATTTGTTGACCGCATCCGCCTACTGGTGGATCGGTTCAATGCCAGCACGCCGGGATCCATCGAGGACAACTCTCATATCGCAATACTGCTGACCCAGATCGGGTCCGAATATGTGTTTATTGTTGATGCCATCCAGAATGATAAAGAGCCAAGCACGCCAGCAGCCGTAGGGAACCGGCTCGCAAATGTGGAGCGGGTCGTGCGAGGAAAGGATCTGGCGTCTTTCCGAGCGTCCGTACAGCCCTTTTAGCATTATAGCTCCTTTATCGCCTTTACTCACACATATTTCCTAGTAATACCAACTATATCACTTATCAATTCAGCTGTACTATACTTAATACACTATTGGAATGATCAATGCAACGGAAGTCAAACTTTTCATGGCGCACGAGTTAACCGTATCTCGCCTCCATGTCCACCAGAATCAAGAGCGACGACGGACCTTAATTGTTAGTGCCAGCTTAGTCCTGGTCGGCTATCGTGAACATTATTCGTCCATTCTGAAGATAACAAGAGAAAATAAGGTCCTAGGAAATGCAAACAACTTAGTCTCAATCATCAATCACATTGCCTTCCACTGCTTCGCAGCGGACTAAGTCGGAGACATGTCCTCTGATAAGTTCTTCATATTTCACTAACGCCGCGTCCACTTCTGCGGGAGAGTAGAGATTGTCGAATAGATAGAAATGGTGTGGCCTTAATGAAGAGGGTAGACCACACCGGACTCTGTCCGTTCTGCCCTCCTGCAGGTCTTTCCGATCGTGTTTGCGGTCTGATTTACCAAAGAGCTTTTTCTGACATTCTCGCTCCTCTGACCGCACTCGTGCTCTAACACCAGCCACATTGGCATTTTTCAAACACCTAGCGTACGCCTTTGCTCTGGGGAATTCGCAACAGGCGGTTGCCTTCTGAGTGCTACATTCGAAACTTCTAGCTCTCCGAAGCTCACAACCTGACAAAAGCTGTGGTCGTTTCAGCTCGCACGCTTCTTGCAATACACTTAGGGGACGCCCGAGCTCACAGAAGGGAACCTTGATTCTGTTGGGCTCACACGCAGGGATAAGAATTGGTCGTTGCGCTTCGCATGCTTCCAATTTGGGGCGGTTAAGTTCGCAGGCAGGCAAACCGAGTCTCTGAGGTTCACAGGCTCCAGGGGGGAATATTCGTCCCACTTCGCAAAGGAACCCCAATTTCTTTTTACATTTCTTAATTTCGTTGTTGTAGTGGTTCTTGCAATCCGCTATTTTATTCCGCACGTTATCTTTGCAGGTTGCAACCTCGTCCTGCACATCCTTCTTGCAGCCATCGATCTTCTCTTGCACACGGATTTTGCATTTCGCAACTGCACCCCTCACCTTCTCCTTGCAGTCCGATACCTTGTCTCGCACTTCGTCCTTGCAGCGAGCAACCTCTGCTCGGGCAAAGTTCTTGCAGTCAGCTACTGCCTTCCTCTCCTCTTCCTTGCAAGATGATATTTCATTTTTTACACTTCTTTTGCAGAGATCAATCATGGAATCGACGGCGGCCTTGCAACTCGGGATAGGGGTCCGTGGTGTAATTAGCACGGACGATGGAAGTGCATCCCGTTCGTGGCAGGTATTCCTTGCTACAACTGCCGCTGCTCGCACAATAGCGATGGCTCTCAGGTAGGTTGGGCTTAGCTCCTTTCTCGGTGTCACAGAAGCAACCCACTGTGGATCGGCCACAACATCGACCATATTGGACACAGCGGAGGGTTCTATACTGTCCACAGAGCTTGGATCTAGCCCAGCTGCTCGTAGAACGTGGCTAATCGAAGCGTGTAAAATATGGCTACCATCCTCCAATTTCAAATTGTCAAATAGTATCTGTCGCACGTCACACAGGGCATACTTGTCATTGGGCTGGTCCGCTGGATTGAATGCTGCCAGTAGAGGCTGTGTAAATAGCGCGAGGACACAGAAGGAAAAATAGGCAATAATATCCATATCTGTTTGTCGCTTGACAAGCCACTAGAAAGGAAGTGGATGGCTATGAGGATAGGAAACAAGAGTCTCGGCAATTAATATATATAGGCAGGTCCAAATACGTGTCCTTCTTAATACTTTAGGGCCATATTGTATGAAGTCTCATGATTCCTACTGTTGCGGAAGATCTAGTCATGTTGTTACTCAATTTCCTGGTATTCATAGTGGCACCACTGGAACCACACTTACCAAGATAGTGTGTCCCTACGCTAGTGTCCCTACGCTCCGGGGTTCTTAAGGCTTCACCTAGATAACATGCATTAATGGGAAGATTTAGTTTACAAACTCAACTCGCAAACTAGATTTGGTCTCCATGGAACATAAAGGAAAGAACACCCCGGGTCTTGAATTCGGATCATCCCATGCTCCCAGCAGAATTATGTAATTTCCTTTGATCATAACTATACACTCTCGTTATATCTAGTAAAGTACACCGTCCGATAGATTTGGTAAGGCCAGCTTTGATATCCCTAATTTAACGTGTCCACGCGCGGTATGCGAGCGCAGTAACACAATTTGGCTTGTCTGTAGCACAAGTATATTGGATCCATCGTGATGAGTTGAGCGATACTTTTGCTCCCTGTTTCCAGTATTTCCTCTGGTCTAGAACAATATGAGCTTCTGTTTCAATTAAAGATGTGTGAAATACCAAATTTAGAGTTCAATACAGGTTTATAATAATTGGTGGCAATGAAAGTACCATGAGTAACATGATCAAAATCGAGTCAAGAACCAAGGAAAGTGACGTAGCTATATGTTACTTCAAGTATCAATGAACCCAGAGCTTCCAAAAGTATGGTCAATTTCCTGGAGTTTAAGCTATGAAGTATCATGGTCCTTGCCTTGCACCCCAGTTAGAATATCCCTCAGATGTCCAACATTCTCCCCGACATGGAAGATTTTGAAAAGCACAGCTCCAGAAAGGTTAACCACTGTTATCTATGTATGAGCCCTAATTGAACAACGTTGCAAAAGGCCAAACTTGGCGATGTTACTGAATGATGACAGAAAGAGTATTGTTGAGCTTTTGAAGTAGGGTTCGCTTCCTATTCGAGCCTCCTCTCGGTCAGCTTTTCAAGCTTGGCCATGATTCTCGGAACCAAGTGAGCCTTCCAGACATCGGTTGGGATGTTTATTGGTGCGTGCGAGGCCCCCTTCATCGCAGAGCAGATAAGGGTTGGAGTTGATTTCAGCTCCTCATATGATTTTGGTCCAGCCAAACCACGGTTCACCTAGCTGAAATTGGTGGGAGATTTCACCCCACATCCCAAGGTTCAAGCTTGTCGGCGGATAAGCAAACCCCCTAGTAAAATAATCGTTGATTGTGTAATGAGCAAAGAGGCTAGATAATGATCTTCAATACTTCGACACTGTCCCTTTAGATTAAAATATGAGATAAATTAAATGTGTAACGACGGCGTCTGTACGCTCATGGTTCTACCGACTTCCCCTACTGTCTGCACTATATTTATTTACCGCCCGCCGTACCGAGCCATCTTTGGTTGCGGAACATCTATCGTTCCTATTTGCAGACTTCTGTATATAGATCTGCTAACCAAAATCCACATTTAGAAATCTTAAAGATTCTTTAAGTTTGATAGACAATAAAAAAGACCTTATTAATTAAGCAAAGACTTACTACTGCTCAACAATTGGTGCATTAATATATCTAATAATCAGAACCTGAATAGATGTCGCGTTTTGATGTGGTCAGAAATGACAAGAGGTCCGAATATGTAGTATTATTAATTGTGTCCAGGCTTAGGAGGAAGCCTGGCCTAACTACCTAACCTATACGGTACAGGGCTAGTTACGGCCGGCAATGCAGCTTACTAACAGAGACGGTAACAGGTGCCCGGTCAGTAAAGACGGCGTCCTCAATATCAGCAGAATAGGAACAATGAAGTATAAAGTAAATACAAAGAACAATATAAGTATAAGGTGCGTATATGTAAAATGAATAAGTTAAATTATTGATGGGAACATGCTTTGAATTCAGTAATTAAATCATCGGCAGTGATATTGTCTTCGTGGATCTATTATGTTTCTTGAGACATGTTTTTATAGTGAATAAGATACTTTTAAAATAGGGATAATATTTACTAGCACGTCCACGGTTAGTTAGAGTGGCATACCCTATTTGCAAGGCGATTTCAAGCTGCCGCTGGAGTTCCTGGGTCTATTTTTCTGGAAAGTATTAACAATGAAAATATACTCCGGTCTCCATTAGGGTTTAAATTAAGCCAGTCATGTGCAAAACAACCACTAACCGTCACCAGACAGTTATCTGGACAAGCTTTGGCAATATGTAAATCAATTCACTACTCTCAAAAGCCCACTTGTTCACACTAAACTTTTGCTCACACCGCGCAAGAAGCTCAACGAAGCATTGCCGCTCAGCCATGATGGCCATCGTCGTCGTCAGCTGAATACAGCACCTTGAAGTTACCACAGTTCACTCTCGCACTGTCAGGAGTGTGAACAACAATTGAGCGATTACCAAAATACGCAGCAGTATCTGGTATATTCGAAAGGAAGAAGTCCGTATAGGAAACCCTGAAGACTTTATTCTTCGGCACATAGACGGGTCCATGCTTTCCACTCAAGTCACCGACTTCACAAGTCTGGGGAGCGCTGATATTGCAAGGAGGTTTATCTCCGCGCTTATAAGGATCCAGGTGTGCACCTGTACTATAGCAGTTACCGTCATCTGGGACGGAGTTCTGGTGGATGTGGTAAGCTAGATGGGGACTCGGGTAAGACTTCATGTATATAATTCGCGTGAAAGAGAGATCTACGTACTCAAATATTGAATATCATCAGGGATGCCCCAGAAATCAACATGGAGTTTAATTCCTAAATTGTTCGGGCCACACCGAGTAGTGATACGTCCTCGAACAGTAGAGTTTTCCTTCTCTAGTAGTTCTGCTTCGTAGACGACCCCCGCGTCATTGTTTTCCACGATCGGAGCGTCTTTAGTAACGGTGGCCTGAGCCGCTGCAGAGAGGTAAAGGCTGAAGAATGTGCCCGCAAAGAGAAAATTGGACCGCATTTTTCTAATATCACATCAATGAGAAATTGATACCTATTGCTGATTGGATCTAGGAAAATGTGGGTAAATAATCCGAGGCTTAAGACATTCAGCTTCGGGAGAGAGCAGCGCGGGATCACATCAAATAACCTAGACGAAGATATGGGATTGCAGCCTTTCGGATCATGTAGTTGCACGACTCAGACGCCGTCATATCCTTCAATGACCTCACCAATGAATTCACATTGCCACATGAAGTCATCGACTTTCCTGACCGACCGCAACTGGAAACCAGTCATGATTATTGTTGTATCTTCCAGGCATCATGGAACTACTAAAATATAAAGTTCCTCATGGGTTTAAAATCGCTGTTAAAGTAACGTAGCACCTTGTATAGAATCTGTGTTTCAAAAGGTACAAATGGGACTCATTTGATCTAAACGTCGCCCTTTGTGTTGCCCAAGTGTGCTGGTCTTCTTACCGGGGATTAACGACCTAACGCAAGGGATTGATAATATTATGGTACTGGTGATTAACATCAAAATCCCTTTGACGTAATGCATCGGAAACGGTATCCCCTTATAAGGTTCCATCCCTAATATTACCGCGCATGTACCCGTACACATGTACTCCATACGGGCGGTACAATATTATCGTCGCCTATTGCTATCGTAAAAGTCCGAGTAACTTAGTCAGACCTAGTTCCCGCACGCGCGTGGGAACGCGTCAAAACAACCTCCTGTTTTCAACCACCTAAAAACATGTCTGGACGTCGAGCTCTAGGGTCCTGAAGTCCCAGTATTAGGCGTCATACTGAGCTGAAGCCATCAGAGCGAGCTTTTATATATGGAGCTCGAGTTGGTGGTGCTAGTGGCTCTAAAATTGCAGAGGCTTTAGATAGGCCTATTTCAACCATCTATTCATCTACCGACCGAGCAACTTAGCCGGATGATTATCAGTCCCAACCACGAGCAGGCCGTCCAAGGGACTATACTGAGCGAGATAAACGCTTGTTTATTGTTTTATCAAGCGAGATCCTTTCCAACCTGATATAAAAGTATACGAGACCACGTGATCCCTAGCGGCTTGGCTGCTCACCGACTCATAACCCCCTCAATTGTGAGGGATATCCGAATCATTGTATATGTTAAGATAAAACTAAAAGTGCTGATTGTGTCCCACGGGGACTGGCAGAAATCAATGTCCCGCGCACATAAGCTTGATTATCGGCGCAACTTACCGTACAGAATGACAATGGTAAGTAAAAGAAATGCTTGGTGAGTTTTCTCTTTGACTAAGGATATTGAATGCTGTGGCCTACTTTCGACATTCCAAGCAATTAGCAACAGTAACTCATGGTTTTCCTGTGGACTTTATGACCAGCGTGGTCTTGACTGAGGAAGATTTTAACTTGTTCTTTCACCTCTACCGACCTTATACCCGTTATTACTAGGCTCGAGGCAACGCTCAGACAGGCATATTCGATATTCTCATAGCTAATACATGGGATCTGAGAATAGAGATACCAGGAAGCTTTTCTCATGCGCGATAAGCTAGCTTCAGTGGACTTTACATTTTTCTAATTCTACCTAGTCTACATATAGCAGTTGGGCTTCTTGAGCGAATAATCGAGAGATAAAGAGAAAAGTGTATCCGGCTGCGGACGAAATCTCGGGCCGCGGATCGCTTTGCAAACCGACGCAGCCAGCCATGATCGGCTAGTTCAGAATAATATTAGAGTTTAGGTTTAGTTCCGTTAAAGCGAGTTTGAATAGCCGTTGGAGAGAGGGGAGGAGAGATTGTTAAGGGAAGAAGGATTAATAGGCCCACTTACACTGCGCCCTCCGCTACTTCAACGTCTTGTGTCGGACTCGGTCTTGACGGAGAGCGACCACGACCGACCGAGCTCTTAGTAACTACGCCAATGCATTGAGCAAGATGTTCAGTTTTGGATAGCATCTTATCCCATCTAAGGTATCTTGTGCCGAGTTGCCGAGTCCTGCGGGTCTACCGAGCAGCCGTGGATATTTATATAGCTCTCCAAATATAAAAGCCTACGATGAGAATACCTACACATAGGATCGCCCTACTCTCGGTCATCATTTCTTATTCAACAGATCCCAAATACTGTGCTCAATCATGCCGTCCCTGGTTTTCTCTGAGCAAATCAGTTACCAGCCTGCGAGGGCACCGGAAGAGCCGGGAACGGCCTATACAGGGTTCAAGCCCTCAACTATCGTGCTTCCAAAGGGGCATCAAAGGACGAGCGAATGCAGAGCTCTACCTATTGACCTGATCTGGGACAGGGATGTCATGTTACCAATGCGTGATGGAGTTCGCATCGCTGCGGATATCTTCCGTCCAGCAGATGCTGCAACCCCGCTACCTGCGTTGATGGCATGGAGTCCCTATGGAAAGACTGGAGCAGGTAACTCTAGTCCCTATAAAAATTCCGGTCCTTATCTAAATCTCTAAGGTGTAATATCCCTGGACATTATTCCGCATCGGGCCGGTGTCCCCAAGTCGCAACTGTCCGGGTATGAGAAATGGGAGGCTCCAGATCCAGCCGAGTGGTGTGCGCGTGGGTATGCGGTAGTCAACATAGACGCGCGGGGGGTCTTTGACTCAGAAGGAGATATACGGTAAATATTCCCCTAATTTGAAGTACATACGGGTCTGACGGTCGTAGATGGCTAGGGACCGGGGAAGGACAGGACGGATTCGACGCCGTGGAAGCCGTCGCAGCCCTCCCCTGGTGCAGTGGTCGCGTGGCACTGGTCGGCAACTCCTGGCTCGCCATGGCACAGTGGTTCATTGCGGCCGAGCGACCGCCTCATCTGACCTGTATTGCACCTCTCGAGGGCGCGACAGACTTCTACCGCGAAACGCTGTGCAGAGGAGGCGTCCCCTTCACCCCTTTTTGGGAGATGCTGCGCTCCTGCCTTAGCGGGCGTAACCGGGTCGAGGACCCCGTCGCAATGGTGGCGCGGTATCCAACGTGGAACTCCTACTGGGCGGACAAAAGGGCACGACTGGAACTGATTACCATTCCGGCATACATCCTGGCCAGCTACTCGACTATGATCCACACTGAGGGCTCCTTCCGCGGGTTCACCGACCTGGCTTCCCCGCAGAAGTGGCTCACGGTACACGCGACGCAAGAGTGGTACGATCTATACTCCCAGGAACGTATTAAGGACCTAGCGCTCTTCCTGGACCACTATCTGAAGGACGAAGACAACGGCTGGGAGCGCACCCCACGCGTCCGCACGGCGATTCTACCCTTCAACAAGCCCGCCAGAACAAGCGTGCCCTATTCCACCTGGCCGCCCGCCGAAGCCGTATATCAGACTCTGTATCTGCACGCAGGGGGGCAGCTGTCCGCTCATCCGGACCACGGCACTGGTTCGTCGATGGCTTATCATGCTGACATCGGTGGGGCACAATCGTGTAATGACCCCGTAGAGCTTGAGTTCGCGTATACCTTCGCGTCACCTAGAACGCTTCTTGGACACTCGAAGGCGGTCTTGTACATGTCAGCCCGGGATCACGACGATCTGGATGTGTTCGTGCAGATCCGCAAAGCCGATGTGCACGGCACTATTCTGGAGCATCTTAACATCCCGCTGGACGCACTTCACCTTGCCAGCATCGACAATGTCGAGCAGATCAACCCGCTCAAGTATCTCGGTCCCACAGGCATCTTGCGCGCAAGCCACCGGCATCTGGATCCTAGTCTGTCCGAAGCATTCCGCCCGGTGTACGCACACTCCAAGGAGGACAAAATCCCGCGGGGCCAGATCGTGCGGTTGGAGATCGCCCTCTGGCCAAGCGGGATTGCCTTCGAACCGGGGGAGTCGCTGATTCTCCGCATTGGTGGCCATCCTCAGGTCCTGCCGGAATTCTCTGCCCTGGGCGGCAAATGGACAACCTTAAATCGAGGATCCCATGTGGTATATTGTGGAGGTGAATATCAAAGCCATCTCTGCCTTCCTTTCCTTGATAACCTGGCTTTATAATCAAAGGTTTCGAGGGTAAGACCACCGGATCCCATCGTTAGCCTGTCTGCTTCACTGGCTCGAAACAGCTCGATGTATCGTTGACTAGACATAGCAGGGTTGTATGTAGATTTTCAGCCTGAGAGTAAAAATATTATTCCCTGCCTCGTGAAATTAAAAGCATTGTTGTTGAGTAGTAGTGGACTCTAGTAATAATCATTCGTATGTATTGTGATATCATAGGATTCAACCCATATAAACCCCGCATGCGCACCTAAATGGTCGCAGAGCTCCATCCCGAATACCCAGGCATAACAACCCTGTTTCGTCAAGTAGCTTAGAAATTACCTGGAATAGATCGACTCAACTTCTAAGCGCTTTGGCAATTATAGAGATGGAATGCTACTTGTATAGTAGCCCTGGTACGACAATATTTTAGACTAGGCCTACATCTATAAGTATAGAAAGCAGCTAATGGTATTAACCGGTGAAATAAATACTAACAAGGTTTCCCATGTTGTCGTGGATTCAGCAAGGATTCAAATCCTACAAAGTCTATTCCTAGTGCTCGCCTTATCCAATGTCGGATTTTTTGCGGTCACAAGGAGCGCTGTGGCTATTTCGACTCTCTCTTTTCCATTGTCTGGAACTAGTAAGTATTCACTTGACCAAGGTATGGGCTACAAGCTCGGCCGTCCAGAGTGTGCCTGCTACCAACATTTCGCTGCACGATCTCTGCCCACAAGGAAGTGGCGTGGACTATCTGTGTCAAACTTTCCTCTACGGCCAAGGTCTAATATCTATGTACACATGGGTTTGACGTCGTATTCACACCCTGGTCTGTTCTGGCCGCTCCGAAAGTGAATCTCGTCGTAGTTCCCTGCGCGGAGAACAACGTTGTCGAGACGGTAAATCCCACCCCGGAAGATGCGGCTCGTTCTAAACGGTTGCGATGGTGTTAGAAGCAAATTGCTAATTGGGCTAGTTGGAGTCAAATTCGCCAACATTGAATTGCCCTTCGCGTACAATGGCGCCCATGGTGCAATTACTACTCTGGCCAAGATTGACCACGGTGTTGAGATTTGCATGAACCAACTGCAGAGCGTCGAGATTGCGAAGGACGGAAAGGCAGTCAAGATTGGCGGAGGGAACCCAGTCCAAATCGGTCATGGATAAAATTTAGGCGGTAGGAAAATACACAGGAAAGTTCACAGAATAAAAGTTCGTTTCCGGAACATTAAAGCTAACCGCATGAGACAATATCTGGAATTTGTGAATGTGTCGGCTTCCTCGATCCACCACTTGGAGGAGGCCACGGGGGCTGCAGGGACCCCACAGCCTCGTCACGGATCAGTTCGTTTCTATAGATATTGTTCTTGCCGATGGGACTCTGAAGACTATCGACCCGAAAGCTGATCTCTGGTGGGCGATAAATGGCGCTGGTCACAACTTCAGTATCGTGATTTCTGTATGCACCAAGATCTACGACATTGAGCACAGTAACTGGACTATTGAAACCATTACATTCAGTAGTGATAAGAATGACACTGTCTACAATCTACCAATAAGCACCTCCTAAAGAACAGCACTCAGCCTGGGGGTGTTCTCGACTGGTCGTACCGGGTGAACAACCCAGACGCTAGACCCCTAGAGATATAGACAGAAGCCTCAGTCTGGTCTATATATACAGAACCTGCACAAAGACAAGTTAGGTCTAGAGACAACGATGGCCCTGGAGAAACAACTTAATAGGGCCCATCAACAATATTGACCCTAAAAGGGATGGAAACTTGATCTAGTGGCAGGGACAACCCCAAAACAGCTTGCCCGCTAATACTATCAGTTAAAGACCGGGCATGCAGCAGTACCAACCTACCTTAGGTGAGTAGAGATCCAGGACTTATCTAGATATCCAAGCTGTCAGACCCCACGGGGAACAACAGATCATTTACTAGTTGAATATAGACAATGAAGCCACCAGAGACGGGCTCTATATAGGGCTCTAGCCAAAACAGGGGTACTACCACCTATACAAGAAGAAGTAGCTCTAGAAGAACGTCTCTTTAGGGACCAGGGGGCCACGAAGGCCCTAATGGCCTTCCTTGCAGCCACGGACATTGGCCGCTTTCCAGGGAGAGCGGCCCGAGAAATAGATAGGGCCTCTGAGAATGATCTCAGGGGTCTAGAACAGGTAGAAGAAGCAGAGAGTAGAGGAGAAGAATAGTAGAAAGGGTCATCTAGATATATCTAGATGATGCTCAACAGTCATTGAATACCGAGGAGGGCATAGCCCAAAGGCCCTGGCGCAGATAG
>MBFL02000438.1:0-27098 GCA_001696595.2 Aspergillus hancockii | reverse complement strand
GGGTTGCAGCCACCGGGGATTTCGGTAGACTCAGGGCAGCTGCCGGGGTGAGCTGGGTTGCAGCCACCAGGAATCTCGGTAGGGGTAGGGCAGCTTCCAGGGTGCGCCGGATTGCAACCGCCGGGGATTTCAGTGGTGGTGACACTCTCGGCAGCAGGGGGAGGTCCCTGAGGGGCATATGCAGCATATGCTCCGGAGAGGAGAAGGACAGCGGACAAGCGAGTGAGTTGCATTGCGATTGTTTTCGAAAGACCGTGTGGGAAATGCACAAAATTTTGCCAGCGAAAGTGTGCGACGGTTTGAAGGAGTGAATGGGAGACGAAAACGAATGTGAGGTTGGTCAACGACTGTGATCTTTGTTAGCCGAATGGGGGACACTGGTGTATTTATAACATGAATATTACTTTGGTTCAGAGCTCCACCGAGAGTTGGGTATCCCCAGAGCCACAACCCTACCCTCAGCTACACCAGGACATTGCGGTGAAACATCGGAAGAACGAAAAGAGCATAGCTCAAGAGCTCATCAGAGGGAGGAGAGACATGCCAAGCCTTAATCCCCGTTATAGGGCGGAGTAATATCCGAATAATGAAGAGGCAATTGGGGCATGGCTTAGGAATATGTACTTTGTCTATCTAGTCCCTGTCCGTAGGGAGCATAGCAACATGCCTAAAGTTGCTTGTCGTTGCATACGTTGTAGGACCATTTGCCGTGGCGATTCGTAAAGAGCCGAGATCTACGTATACCACAAGATTTCACCTACGCAGATCTTCAAGAACAAGAAGTGTAGGCAGCTAGTTCTATAGATTCATGTCCTACTTATTACGATCAGCATGGGCTAGCGGATGCTGTTGGGATATTCATGAGGCGAAAAGTCCTTAGCGGTTATTGTGGATGAGGGCGTTATTCGTCTCGAGGCAAATAAGGCTAGCTTTCTACCGTGACCGTATTGATGGGGCCTATACTTTCATGTAGAGTATCTGGAACATTGGTCAATGTTTCTTAGGTAGATATACACTTGCATGCAAAGGGGACGATATCCCCATGAGTGTGAATAATCGCGGATCGTCGATTGCAAAAGGGACCATCGAGGGAACCAAGCTTTGGCATGCAGAGCTTGGAATCCCTCTGCCCTGTGAAGCAAGCTGAATCTAGATTCCCAGCAGGGAGAATACATTTTCATCTCTCACGATCATTACCGCATTGAGTCTGCTCCCCCCAAAGAACTGACCAGTCATGGCATGTTCAAAGCACTAGAGCCACTATATCCAAAGCAGTTGAATCCAAGCGTTGGAACATTTTGTTTCACTTGGATCATTCACACTGGTGACTTGTCTGAGACACGCCCCATTAGAACCCAAAGACCCAGTCTCTAACCCGTAGGTCTATATTTGGAGACTAAAATCGGCCCAGCGGCTCCACAGATGACTTAGCCTCCAAATTGAAAGGGGCTCGTCAGGGACGACAGTGCCCCACTAACTAGCGTTCTGATTCAGTTTCTCCTGTGGCTTGAGGTCAACGTGGGTCTTGGCTGAACCCTGGCTATAGGCCTCTCCTGTTGTGGCTAATTTTGTTCCACGTTGCTGCAGGTCCATGACCCTATTATGATAGAGTTCTGTCAGTCAATTTTAACGTGTTTGACATAAATGGTAAGGGACTGCCAACGCCGTACTGATCGGGTAAAAGCTATCGGAAAATAGTGTCTCCCTGGCCTGCCAAATTATATGGGGAATATATGTCTTTCGACAATCTCGGGTAGTGGGTGTCGATAATCCTACATGGTTATCTCGTAGAGTATTGACCTTCGCTCTCTGTCTAAGAATGGCTACTACAATCCTTCATCCGGAATTGAAACTGTTCCTGCTTAGTAGACTTTCACCCTTTTTAATATTCTATTTTTGGGTGCTACAAGAGCTACAAGGATCGAAGGAATATAGATAATCAATCAGGGACGACTGTACATTCTACCTCTAAAGGGGAAAGGAGGAGACGACTAGTATATATATGTATATATTTTTGGTAAAAAGGAAACAGTGCTCGAGGGTATCAGTGGCGGGATATATTAGTAGCGATCTCATGCTCTAGGCTTGCGAGAACGAATGATGCGGAACCATGAACGCTGTTATAGAGAAGAGGCTGATTGACATAATACTAAATTGAATTCCTGTCAGCTTCACATCTTTGTTCACAAACACCGCGACGTGGAAGAGAATACCTCATATGTAGCAGTCGAGTTCAAGCTACAGACGGCGACCGTCCCATTGTAGCCTAATGTCCCATTCTTGTTGTCTACTACAAAGTCCTGGACCAGGTGACGATAGCATTTACTTGCAATATCCGCGGGCCGCAAGTTGGATCCGAAGTGGCCCTTCAGATACCCGAGTCGCGCGCCCTTGTAGAGCGCATATGTGAACATGGCGGACCCACTGGACTCGATGTAATTTCCCTCTCTCTTCGCATCCGTCATGACTTGCCACCAGCAGCCAGTATCTGGGTCAGCTGCAGCTATGATGGCATTGGAGAGGGCAATGAATCGTTGGTGGATGTGACTCCATTGATCCTGACTGAGAACGCCCTGCGGCCGAGAGAGTTCTAGAATGTCAACCAGGGCCATCCCATACCAGCCCAGGGAGCGGATCCAAACGATAGGACTTGCGCCCGTGACAGGATTAGCCCACACGGCGGTTTTCGAAGCATCGTACCCGTGTACGAGTAAGCCGCTACTATTTTGGCGACAGTGAGACCAGAGGAGATCGAGTTGGTAGACGAGGTCCTTGGCTACTGCCGTGCGATTGGCTGAAGCAAACTTGGTCGTGTATGTGGAGTAGAAAGGGATAAGGGAGTACATCCCATCGAGATAGCTCCAGTTGGGGTACTTGAAGTACCAGTAGCCACCTAGATTCAATCAGCACCGTGCACGCTGGTCCGGTTGTGGAGGGCGTTGACGTATATCTGCGCTGCTTTTCTCCCCCTGCCTTTTAATCTCACGGATTTCTACGTACCGTACTTATTCCTGGACTGGAGGTCGATTGACTGACGCAAAGCACCGAGCACCTTCTTATATGTCTCATTCCGGGTCGCCTGGTATCTACCCCGTTGTAAGCCGCTATTCGGAGGCGACGAAAGACACACCGACTGGCTAGCATATAGATCCGGATACTCTATTCAACCCGCTAACTTACTGGTATAGAAGCCCATTCGCATCCGAGAATCTATCAAGCGGATACTGAGTGTCTTGGGCAGGATCAAGAAGCCAAGGCGTGACGCTCTGCGTGCTGTCCGCCAGATACTCATTCCAATCCGCCTGAGCACATGTCGCGTCGGGCGTACCATAGTAATCTTTCAACCGGAGAAGGGCGTTCTGGAAAACACCGACTTGGAGGAAGGTTGAAGCCTCGGGTTTCGTTCCTGGGGGTATGGTGGCTTGTCCGCGAGAGATGACACTATCCGCCATCCGGACCGAGTAAGGCCGCGCGTCCGCATTACATGAAGATGGCGGGGATTCTGCCGCCCCACTTGAGGGGAGGAGGAGGTATAGGAGTAGAGAGGATAGTGTAGTTATTCTAAACCTCGCCATTGGTGCTGGATATGGTGTCCAGAGGAGTTGTTGAGAGTTGCTTGAAGGAGGAATTCGGAGGTGAAGAGTCATCATCCAGGGGGAAGCTGATCATTGCCGGTTTTTAGCGCGGTGAGTGGATCAGTTCGAAACCCAATCTTTGACCTATATCGAGGGCGTGATAAGATCCTGCCTGGTGTTGATCTGTCGCTTGGACATAACCCGTGCAATAATCAATGTGCCACCATAGTAGGTATAAAACCGGTCCTGAGTATTTTCTAATGGATAAATATATTTTATTGAGTACCGGAAGTCCTTTTTTCTATTCTCCGATGTCTTTATCTTGGGTTAAAGATCGCAACGAAAGGCAGATAGCGCTAGGATAAACTTCAGTGTTTCCATTCAGCTTCATCATTTCATATGGTAAAAGCACTACGATGTTGACTACCAGAAAAGAACGATATAAGAATCATAGCTCTAAACAAGCATCCTCGAAGTCCAGCAGATACAGTACGTACAATCACGGCTTGCTCACATAGTTGACAGTCAATTCGCCCTTAGACACATCGTTCCTAGGATCGATAGTCAATAATTGCCTCACAATTACATACATGCCGAAAATATGGAGCCCTTACCCAGGGTTCGTTGGAACGCTACCACAGGCGGTGCAGCCGTGGTTGATCAGGTCCTGAATGAGCCGTTTCGCGTCGGCGCCACTGCCTCCACCAGAGGTGTTCTGGAAAAAGGCACAGATACCCGTGCCCAGTTTATTCTCTATGCAGGCAATGTGTTCGCCGTTGTTGAAGTGTCTGTTGTTGTCGACTTTGTCGATTTGCTTCTTGATTTGCGAAAGCCGGGTGCCTTGACCACCAGCTGCGCCGGAGCCAGCACATCCACCGCTGCCCCGACAGTTGATGCCGAGGGCAACTGCACTATCGATAGCTGCGGCTGTAGAGGACAGAACCAGAAGGCTGGCGAGGAAAGTCAAAGAAATTTGCATCTTTAAAAGCTTGAATCGAGGGTTCTGTGGGAGTGAAAGATGAGATGGATGAGGTAGTTTCGATGCTCGCGATGCTGATGCTCACGAGCGGTTCACAAATAGCTGGAAGGAAGGGGCCCTTTATATTAGTGATGACAGTAGAGGATATTCCTTTTTCGTCCAAGCCTGCGTATCGTGTCTGCTGATAAAGTCGGCAGCACCTATAGCGCATATAAACCTGCCTGCTGCAGAATGTGCGCCTGCCGAGTCACGTCGAGCGGACGGAAGAGGAAAATGGTGCTTCGCTCTGCTTCGAACATTAGGTGCATATGCAGAATCGCTACCAGAGCAGGGGGGTATACTGCATACAGGGGTAGCCGGCCATCCGGCGAGTGAGGGTCTGCTACTTGCAGGGGTTCAGGTAAACATGAGCGTTATCCTCCTATATCCGGCTTACCCCCATCGCTAGCTGACAGAAGGTCTATTGAGCTACAGGGAGGGGAGCGTGCATGAAGCCAACCTCTATGGTGCCATTGATAACAGTTCTGAAAAAAAGGGGGCAATGGACCCATGGCACGTCTTGGGATACGACTTGATCTGTGGTGTTCATGACGAGTAACTATGTACATGGGAAGGACAATCCGGCAGGTTGAAAGCCAGAAAAGACTAGAGCATTCGGGCTTTCCGTTTCTCAGAAAGCTAAGATGACATCAAGCATGCAGCGAGCATTGAGCTCGAGCGGGCGTCTAGAGGATTTTCCTAAAACGGTTGCGCTATGCAAGGGGCTACTGCTGGAATTATCCTCACCTCGGAGCATCGTTTAACCAACCAAAACGTTTCCTGCAAGAAGGATAACGATAATTCATTACATACGGAGTATATGTTGCATATTAGGTCATGTCCAGCAGCCTAATGCAAGGGGCGGAAGAGAATTGCAGCACTGCCACCCTCAATGTTTCTGTCGGACTCACGTTCTCTTGAGGGGATAGTCTATCGCTGAAGGAATGTAGACATCACGGATATATGTAGCTCATTGTTGTAGAACGATATACAACGCGAGTGTAGAATACAGTCTAGAAACGCGGGAACAATGTTCAATGGTGTAAACCCCCTGGAGGCTTCCCATGTCATAGAACACGGTAGGATAAATATAGTTACTAATTCGTACTCGCACGTCCAGTAGAAAGTATGACCGAATCACAACAGCCACCTATCGATAGTCCCGGTCCTCCTAACTACATGACTCTGTGTTGAAGGTCTTGTTTCCCCCCCAAAAGGGCGAGATGGAAACACATGATAAGACACATGTAAAAGCCACTAAAGCTGCTACTAGTCCATGTCACAATTGTAGTCCAGATTCAAGGGCCAAAACCTTTCTCCACTGTCCTCCTATTTGCTGATGTTGACAAGGCGCTGGGTAGCTGTCTCCGTTTTGTGGAATCGCCATGGCTTAATTTTCCTCTCGAACAATTCGTCCAACTCCGCAGCCGAACGGCTAAATCAGTGCCAGTTAGCGCATACAGTGAGTGATTAAGATATTGGAACCAAAATGTGTATACCATAACGTACCCCGATGTTTCAGGAATCAAAAACCACATCCCGACAGTAAAGGGCAACCCGACCCCAGCGTAGAACCATCCTGTCTTCAGGCCCCAGTCCCACTTGTTGACGTTAGTCATATATGGTACGAGGTTGTTCATGACGACACCAACTACACAGGTTGTAGCAGCACCAAACCCTGCAGTATACGGTCGTAGACGCTGCGAGGAGATCTCGCCGATATATCCCCAGCCAGTTGCTCCGTTGGCCGCCAGGCCGACATCTGAAACCCAAAAGGTTATTAGTGCTCACGTTGTCTCTCCACAAGGAGCAATAGCTGGAGATTAAAGAATCATACGTACTCCAGAGGCAAGCAAAAAGCACAAAAACATAGGTTGACGCATTGCTCTGGGGCACAGTCCCGACGATGCCAATGGCGACGCAAGATATCCACGAGAGAGTTGTCCCACTGCAGGCCAACAATCTCCTGCCCAGGCGATCCGCTATGATGATTAGTGTGATTACTGTTGCGATCTGGATGGACGTAGTGATAACTTTGATTTTGAACGGATCGCTCAAACCAGCCTGCTGGAAGAAGTAGGTACCGAAAGTGCTGAAGAGGGTAAGCCCAATGAATTGCTGCGCCGTATTCGTCCAGAGCGTGATAAGTGTTCGGAAGCCATCTGTACCCCGGAAGATGGAGTACCATTTCTCTCTGCGTTGTTCGGCGGCTATGGCTCGTTCGTGCTCAACAGCTAAGGATAGGACTTCAAGTTGCTGTTCCAGATTGTAGCCCGGAACGCCGCGATATAGTTGGCGAAGGACTTTTCTAGCACGGTCCATCTTACCCGCGTCCACACACCAGGCAGGGGACTCCGGAACCATGATGTATATGAGAATCATTAGTCCGATCTGAGCCCACTGAGTGTAAACTGGAGTTAGGTAATCCATAGGAAGGTCGTGAGCCAAGTGCTGCAGGGCAATTTGAGCAAAAAAGGAGCCAAGCGACCACCAGAAACTGTAGCACATCAACAGACCACCTCGGATGCGAACTGGTGCAACCTCTGCTATGTAGGTTGGTACTGTGGATTGGAGACAGCCGACGCCGATTCCCGCGAGCAGCTTACCAACTAGCCAAGCTTGCCACGACCTTGCGAGAGACTCGGCAAGAACGCTACAAACAAGAATCACCCAGAACGTGTACATCGCAACCTTCCGACCATATCTGCTTGACAGGAAGGGGAGTGTAGTCATTCCGACAATCTGCCCACAGGACATAATAGAGCTCCAGCCGGCGAGAATGGGCGACGCGAGCGCCAGTTTACCGTTCTTACCGGTTTCAGTGGCAAAGCGCGCTACGAAGCCTTTGTTCGCGATAATACTGGCATTGATGCTACGTTTGGTCACCAGTAGGTTAGCCATCCGTCCTTATGCATATGAACGCGGCAGGGGGTGGATAGATGATGCAGCTGACCCAATCTGATAACCATCGGTAGCAGCACTGAACGCCATAGCAAAGCAAACGATCGTGCAGATCTTGAAGGTTTTGATAGTTTCCCATATTCCTAACTGTTCATATCCGGACACGGCTTGGCCTTTAGTCGCGGCGTCTAAGATAGCTTCAGACGGCTTGATCGGGGTCTCATTGGACATTTCAATATGTTCAGCAGAGGGCTTTTGCTGTCCAGTAGTTGTCCCCGTAGGTGTCATGGTCGTGGCAATGGAAAACTAAAGTACGGTGACCGCTGATGGTACCCGCAAGAATAAATTAGCAACGGCAGCTTCAGCATCCAGTATATACACTGCTAATGGCACAGGGAGATCACATTCTAGCTTATCCATAATATGTCGGCAGAGTATCAAGAGGAATTTCCCGTGCTAGGTGTCGGTGCAACTGACACCGCGGTCAATCGGGGAGGCAAAGGCAGCTGAGTTTGAGTTCCAGTCAAACTGGGAATCGTAGACATCCGACGACGCCCCCGGGGTGCAATGCTCCGACAGAAAGACAAGGTAGCTGATAGCATGTTGTCTGACCGAGCATTACATATGATTTAGAAGACCCGATTGGATATGTCTAGTCACAAACCTTGCCAACCCCTGTTATTTGAGGGCCAACCGGGAGAACGTAGTCCGAATGACAGCGAGATATCAAACTTAATATTGACTGAGCTTTACCTGGGAAGAAAGTCTTATATGTTGAACAACAAAAATCCTACCGATTCCTTCCTCTTTGTCCAATGGTTGTAGCACCGGGGTGATGCTATAGGCATTTAGCATAAAGAGCACTTTCCCGAGATACCGAAAGGCTGTTGCGCTACTTTACGAGCTCCTGTGACTGTACCTCCAAGACCAACACTGCTTAATATGGTTTATTACTAGACAGCGGTACATGTAATCGCAAGCCCTTCCATTGCAGAATCAAATCGTCTCCGTCGTCATCCATCTACTGTATCAAATACCTGGGGTGCGTTAGACCAATGATAGTTAGACCATTCCATCAAGAGATTAGATTTTAGGTAGGTCTTGAACAGGTTATGTAACAGTGAAAGAGAGGCGTACGAGTCCGGGCTCTTGATGGGAAAGCGTGGGAGCGCCTACATAGGGTTTACTTTGCCCTCGTAAACTATGCCGGTTAAGGAAAGAAGCACGAACAGCCCCAGATAGTGGTCGATACTAGATACCCCGGTCTAATATTAGTCGAATGGGTCATTAGACAGATCACACCGTAACCCCCGCAGGAGAGGCAACCTGTGGCAACCTGTGGGGGTGGATAGGCGCGTATGGAATATTAGGTAGCACAACAACCTTCCCTGCTACGTCCTGGGATGCACTGTAAGATAATGAATTAATACAGAGAGCTTCTACCTTTATATTAGGGAAAGAACAGTGTTTTCATTGGGGCTATCCAAAGAGGTCCCTGTTGGTGGCTAACATACTGATACAACTATGTACGGCGTGCATCCCTCCGATTCTTAAAACTCTCGCGTAAATACCTCGCCGATTGTTTGGGGGTACGAACTAATGTCTTGAAATCGACATGGGTTATCCCGTATCGCGGGCCATAGCCTGCAGACCACTCTATGACATGGAGAGTGAGAACCTAGTAAGGCGTTTCTGCGGGTTGTAGACGTACCGAAATTGTCCATTAAGGACCAGACATAGTATCCCTCAACTTTGACACCATCTTCGTAGATCGCCCGGGAAATAGCATCTAGATACAATCCAAAGTACCGGATGCGGAATTGATCGTCTATCGCCTCCTCCAGGGTCATCCTACTCTCACCAGGACACGGGCATCCATTCTCAGTAACGATGATAGGCCGGTCGTACCGATCCCAGACCCAGTTCAATAACTTGCGGAACCCGTCCGGCGTAACCCGCAGCCATGACATGCCAGATACGGGTCCAGAAACGTTGCCCTCGCTGTTGGTGGGCCCTTCCTCCACGTTACCTGTGCAATCATCGTCGGCCGGCGGATCGGGCAGGGCTCGTGCATACTTCGTGGTGTAGTGGTTCATACCATAGAAGGAGTTGATTGGGGCCGACTGACGGAGGAGCTCCAACTCTTCTGACGTAAATTCAGGTAATCGAGAGCCAAGCTGTGCTCGCATGGAAGTCGGGTAATCCCTTCCGAGGAAGATGGGGTCACCAAACCAACCGATGTAAAACTCCAACCGGCGTTGGGCAGCTAGTCGGTGGGCTTCGCTGGTTGCATCCCATGGCTCGTACCAATGACCATTCAGGACAATTGAGATAGTGCCTTTTTGTGTGGCCTGGAAGTCGGTAGCGTAGGCTTTAATAGCCGCTGTATGAGCGAGGATGATAGAATGGCCGACTCGCCAGGGCTCCGTGCAAGAATTGCCCCCTGTTGCGTTGCTGTGACCCGGCGCGAGAACCCCACTGTGATGACCAAAGATTGAGATGATGTATGGCTCGTTGAACGTGATCCACTTGGTGACCCGATCGCCAAAGCGAGAGAAGCACAGGCGAGCGTAGTGTTCAAAATCGGCTTGGAATTCGGCCGTGTCGAGGAAGGCGCCGTAGCGATCATAGATTGCTTGCGGTGCGTCCCAGTGATACAGTGTCACGACGGGCTCGATATTATGCTTTAACAGCAGGTCAATCAATTTGTTGTAGAAGTCTATGCCCTTCTCGTTGATGGGGTCTTCGCGTCCGCCGAGTGGAATGACGCGCGTCCAGGCAATCGAGAAGCGATAGACGTCCACACCATAGGAAGTCATTAGTTGAATATCTTCTTCCATACGATTGTAATGATCACACGCTATATCGCCATTCTCGCCGTTCGTGCGCGAGGGCTCGAGGTGAGTAAAGGTGTCCCAGATGGACTTCCCTTTCCCATCCTTGAATGCGCCGCCTTCAACTTGGTATGCGGCCGTCGCCGTGCCCCAAGCAAAGTCCGATGGCAAGGGAAGCTCTTCGATAGTAGGGAGACCGTCATTAAGCGGTTCGTTGCCGTGAGTGAGGATATCGTCCCCCGCCTTGAACATGTTCACATTCATCTCGGCTTGTGGTAATCGACCCAAAGGAGAAAACGAGCTACTGAGGGAGTTGAATAAGATGTAATACCAGGATGTAACCGCGTAGAGATACCCACCACATTGATTTATATGTATGGGCTAGGCCCTAAATAATCATCGACAGGAGAGCCAGGGCATTGAACAGCTTCCCACCAACCTACACCAAGAACGGTGTGAACAAGGGGACGGATCCCATATCCAGGATCGTCCGATGGCAAAGGAGGCAGAACACCGAGGGGTATGTAGCATCAGCGTGAGCTCGGGCTAACTCGCCTAGAATAACCCCGAGCTACCATAAGCCAAAACGTACGGTTCATAAGTCGGAGGCCTAGGCACTACCCTTTTTCCCCTTTCTCCAGGAAGCTGAGCTTTGCAGTTACAATGGTCCTCATCACCAACGTTCAGTTTGAGCATTACCACCACCCCAACGCCTTCGGTGTTCAGGAGACAAAGCCTAGAATCTCCTGGCGTTACAAGGACGTTTCCACCAATTTTCACCAGGAAAGCTATGAAATAGAGCTCTTTCAGGAGGGCCTCCATTCAAATCCCACTCCCTTGTCCACAGTGAAATGCGAGTCGCCTGTCTTTTCCTTAGTTCCATGGCCGTCTCATAGACCCCTCAAATCTCGACAAAAGGTGTCTGTACGAGTAAGAGCGTGGGATAGGAATGGAATCGCCACGCTGTGGAGTGAAAAAGCCTACCTGGAAACAGGTCTCCTAAGTCGCACCGATTGGCAGTGCGAGCGTATTTCCGCGCCGTGGGGACCGCAGTCACCCGGGGCCGGCCCAGAGGAATTGTATCGAAAGGAGTTCTCTGTTGATGGACCTATAGGCCAGGCACGACTGTATATAACGGCGCAGGGCGTGTATGAAACTGAGATTAATGGCCATAGAGTGGGCGACTACTTCATGGCTCCGGGCTGGACTACCTACGACGGGAGGTTGCAGTACCAGGTCTACGATGTCACCCCCATGCTATCCATGGACAGAAATTGTATTGGGGTCCGGGTTGCCGAGGGCTGGTTCTGTGGCCGTATTGGGTTTGAAGGCGGCCATCGCAACATTTGGGGCTCTCACACGGCTCTAATGGCCCAGGTTGAAATTATCTACGCGGATGGAAGTTACCAGAGGGTTGTATCTGACAGCTCCTGGAGCGTACGAGAAGGGCCCATTCGGTTAGCAGAAATATATGATGGAGAGAAGTACGACGCGACTCAGGAAGTCCCTTGTTGGTCTTCCCCAACAGTAACTGCTTTGTCTGGCTGGGAGCCCGTTAGTGTGATGACTCCCTTGCCCGACTCGATCGAGCTCACTACCGGATATAGCGAGCCTGTCCGGCGCATTGAAGTCCTTCGCCCGGTTCGCAAATTTACAACACCATTAGGCAAACAGATACTTGACTTCGGTCAGAATCTCGTTGGCTTTGTCAGGTTGAAGAATATCAAGGGTCCTCGAGGTCATAAAATTATACTCTCCCATGCGGAAGTTTTGGAGAATCAGGAACTGGGGACCCGGCCACTTCGCATATGCAAAGCGGTTGATGAATACACACTCAGGGGCCATGAAGGTGGTGAGCAGTATGAGCCACAATTCACATTCCACGGCTTTCGTTACGCGCAGGTGGATGGGTGGTCTAGTGACGATGACCTAGAAGCCTCGACGGAAGCTGTTGTCTGCCACACGGATATGGAGAAAGTCGGTTCATTTTCATGCTCTGACCCATTACTGAACCAGTTATACAGCAATGTCTGCTGGGGCATGCGAGGGAACTTTCTGTCCGTGCCAACCGACTGCCCGCAACGTGATGAACGGCTTGGTTGGTCCGGGGACCTGGCATTATTCGCCCCGACGGCAACCCTTATCTATGACTGCTTCGGTATGCTCAGGAACTGGCTGGTCGACGTCGAGCATGATCAAAAGGTTCTCGGAGGCGTCCCTGCAATGGTGACTCCTAATGCCACCCTTCCAGACCCAATTTGGTGCAGAAGAGTACCATGTGCGATCTGGCATGACGTTACCATACTAGCACCCTGGGCACTATATGAGGAGACTGGAGACGAGAGTATTTTGGCTCAGCAGTATGCGAGCATGACAACGTGGATGAAGACGTTGCCCCGAAACAAAACCGGGAACACCCACTTGTGGGATACAACAATCTTTCAGCTCGGTGTGCGTATACGACCTCAACGCCGACTCGCCCATGGTGGACCTTCATGCTGACTGCGTATATAGGATTGGCTTGACCCGGCTGCTCCCCCAGAAGCTCCTTGGAAGGGTGCCACGGATGCAAAATTGGTAGCCAACGCGTTCCTGATTCACAGCCTGGACATCATAACTCGTATTGCTGATATCCTAGGCAAATCTTCTGATCGGGAGCATTACGCGACGGAATCGCAGGCGGCACGAACCGAATTCCAATATGAATATGTGACGCCCAACGGTCGCATCGCGTCGGACTCACAGACAGCTTATGCCCTAGCTATCTGTTTTGACCTACTAACACCTCTCCAGAGAGTCCGAGCTGGAAACCGCCTAGTGGAGCTAGTCAGGAAGAATAAATTCAAGATCGGTACGGGATTCGCAGGTACTCCGTACTTGTGCGAAGCACTCGCTCTTACTGGTCACATCCAGGTCGCGTACTCCATGTTATTGGAAAGAAAATGTCCGTCATGGCTATACCCAGTCACAATGGGCGCCACCACCGTCTGGGAGAGATGGGATAGCATGTTGCCGGACGGTAGCATTAACCCAGGAGAGATGACGTCGTTCAACCACTACGCCTTTGGCGCTATCGCGAAATTCCTCTACGACAGGATTGCAGGTTTACAGAGGCTAGAGCCGGGCTGGAGAAAGTTCCGTGTGGCGCCTGCTATAGGCGCCAGGTTCTCACATGCCTCAGCGTCTCATCTGACACCGTATGGTCTGGCTACCTGCTCGTGGGAAACAAGCCCTGTGGGTGCGGAAAGAGAGAGAATAAGGTTGAAGATATCTGTACCATATGGTACAACTTGCCAAGCTGTGTATCCCAGTGATTCAGGAGAGAAAACTGAAACTGTGAGTCATGGGGACTGGTCATTCGACGCAACTTTCAAGAGAGAATACGAGTGGCCGGTTATGCCACTACCACCCAAGTCTTGATTCCCAGTTGTATTCTTTGGACCTGGGCTTGTCGCCCGAGAAACCTACACAAAAGCGTCGGGGGAGAAAGCAAAGTTGTCAAGCCTCGTGCAGATTATCCGAGATATCTGTTCGAACTCTATCCATTTCCTTGTCTGTTATATCTGGTGTGGGAATCCACGATTGCTTCCGATATGTTAGTCCAGGATGTCCTAAATGAGAGAAAGGAATAATCGTCTCCAGCACGACAGTTGTGATTTTCTGTAGAGAGAATTCCCTTGATCCAACGGAGACTTGCCTACGAAGAGACATTTCTCATGGACTCGGTGTACCGCTAACACAGTTTGACTTTTGCAGAAGAGGACAGCCAACCGCAGTCGAAAATTCATGACGGATATGATTCCCTTATCGTCATGCTGGAAGTTGATCTCAACTGCTATTGATGAACCGTGGCCGGCGCAGAGGTGCAGAGTTATATGGTGTGCCAAACTGTACTTCAGATTCGAGAGAGAAGAGGCTCCACTATGCATTTACCAATTATTTATAGTGTTTCTAAGCTCTTGTAATGAAAGGAATAGAAGTAGTAGTGGTTGAAGTGTATTTCGTGACCTAACCAACTGAGCCCTACCCGGAGCAAGAGCCATGGCTTAAACTTATATACACCTTGAAGACCTCACCCAACTCACCGAGCCATCTTGCCAATAAGAGTAGCGACGACTCCTAAAGCACTGGTAGAAAGCCAGATGTCTACGAAGAGATAGAGGTCGCCAAAAATCCAAAACGGTGACATCACGACTTCTACCATTCGTGACTACAACATTATATCTGGGCTTTGCATGGTTCCGGAAGCATCGGCATCCATTGGGAACAAGGAAAACATTTGCACCTCGTCGAAAGATCATTACATCACGACTATTGGCTATAAGCCTTGAGCCTTGGGCGTCAGCTACTGACCAAAGCCCATGCCCCCAACTTTCTTTCAACCCATCCCTTCTTCACTACGAACAACTGGATTAGAGCCAAATATCCACAGCACTCTCACAATGGTAACTCCCACGTATCCGTCTTATAAAGTCCCAACTTCACCCGAGCAGTCAGAGCAAATAGCCAACGGGAGCGCCTCGGGCGAGCGGCATAGACAATGAAGGTGATACTGGGCAAAGTGCTGGATAATATCACAGGAGCCTTGTGTTGAAGAACACCGTCACACAACAT
This sequence comes from Aspergillus hancockii, assembly GCA_001696595.2. Taxonomy (NCBI): domain Eukaryota; kingdom Fungi; phylum Ascomycota; class Eurotiomycetes; order Eurotiales; family Aspergillaceae; genus Aspergillus; species Aspergillus hancockii. The sequence continues at coordinate 12,156 of MBFL02000438.1, read as the reverse complement.
AGAAGGGTATGTCAAGAGTTAACGCCCCGGTGGGGTAGATCGGTATTCGAATCACCGATAGTGGTGCGTATGTTAATTTAAAATCGTGCAGGGAATGGAAGATGACGCTCCAGATGGCTGCCATGAACTAACTACGTTCTTGGCGCATGAAACCATCCTGAATAAAGCAAGACCCGATGTCTTAACCGGTAACTTCACGGATTATCTCGCTTCATCTTTATACCGAATCGTGTACACTACGGCTAGCAAGATAAAAATACTTCTGACTTATACTGGTATCGGGGTATTACGAGAGCTCGTAAAGTTGACAACAAGTGGATTGCGAGTATCATCCTGGGTCCTTTTATCCGAATGGAATACACGTTCCCATCGGCTATTTGCTTTTCGATACCCTGCTTGCGCTACGCAGGGCTCCATGCTAGACGTGAACTGATGTATTGCCGACGTGGCCTTTCCCGTAATGGGGTTGATATTTCCAAGTGGAAGGGTCCTCACATTTGATGGGAATACCTGGGGAAGTCTAATTCGGCATAGATTATTAACTTTAGATCTTGGTACAGTGCCCTGCTGTAATAGTTGGAAAGGGAGCCCTCGCAGCATTCTGGCTGTGGACTCATCTATTTTGTATTACATGGCACCGTGGTGACAACCGTTTCCCATGACCGCGTAGAAGAGTATTCGAAAAATTAAGATATTATTTAATCAAGAGCCTGGAGCTACGATCAATATAAATCATAGAGTGCAAAACAATTGAGGCACAGCCTACTACCAACATGTTGATCCATATCGGTTACATAAAATCAAGTAAACAGCGACAGACAGAACTGGCAGCCGCATCGCCAGATATTTCTCCTCCCCGCCCTTGAGGATGTCACAGTCCGTGTTGTCTAACATTTACTCATCACCAGTGGCATATTCACCATTGGCAATCTTCTCGCTCAAAGCCTCGTTCGACTCAAAATAGCCAGCGAGATCTTCACGCTCCCCCAACAAGAGGTCCAGCGTCAACCGGCCAAAAACAACCTCGCCGGCGGGATTCAAATGAGTATTATCGTTAGAGGCAAGGTTATACTTGTGCGAATTCTCTTCTCCAATGGCATTAACGTAGTTGGTGCTTGCCAGATTCAGGTCAAGGTACTTGACACCGACTGCCTTGGCAGCGGCAATAGTAGCGCCTCGCCATTCCTTGAGGTTCTGCACAACTTCATCGCCATCAAATGTGCGGCGAGTCAAAGAAGTGATGAGAATCTGTCAAACGCGTTAGCAACTCCACTATACCCAGAATGTGGGATCGAAGAGCTCTACCGGAGTTCCACCAGCTTCCTTGATATCAGTGGCAATGGCCTCCAGGTTCGCCTGAAACACATCAAGTGTAAGGACCTTTTGGTCGTTGTGGCCGAACTGAATGGTGACGATGGGCTCATAGTCCGCTGCGTTGGACTCGACGCTCTCGATGAGAGCGTCCCATCTACCGTTGCTCTTCCAGGATACAGTGGTCGATCCACTTACTCCCCTGTTCTCGCCCTTAGCGGGGTCTTTCAAGTATGATAAGAGGCCATCTCCCCAGCCGCCGTTAACGGCGACAGTGGAGTCTCCGATTAGGAAAAGGGAGGGTGGTTTTGCTGCGCGGAGGACCGGGTTCGCCTGAACCTGGCTCAAGAGAGAGGCAAGTAGGCTAAAGCTGGTGACCCTCATATTGAGAACTGTGGGCGATATGGAACTAAATGCTGATTTACAGTATATGAAAATACTGGATTATATGCAAGACTGAGGGCAAGCGGGCAGAAGCACTCGTCGCGCGAAATATGTCAAAGGCACAGCGGATGGCAGCATATATATGCTGACGAAACCATTGTCCCTGATTTAATGGCCTCGGCAGGACATTGATGACCAATACATAAAATCCCACGTTAAACGTCTTGTTCAAATTATCCCGCCAATTGCTTTAATTCCACGCCCCCGCCGCTGTCGGGTCGATATATAGCTAGAGGCCGAGCGGAGGTTTGCCGAACTGCGAGCTTGTTCATCACGGACAAGGGGAAATCTGTCATCATGCAGCGTGCTGTTAAGCTCAACTCAAGATTCTGCTTGGTGTGAGGGGAATCAAGATGCGGCCAAGAGTCGGCTATACTAGTGTAGTGCCGTGGAGTAAAGTTTGGCGAACATTCAACCCGGATGCCGCATAGTCCTCTCATCTAGCAATGCCATGCTGTCCTAAATTCTTCGTTGCCTTGCTAGCGATGTGCTGGGCACCGCTGCTCCGTGCCAAGCGCTATTGACCGGGTTGTATCGGGTCATTGGTCGCTGGCGCGTTTAAAGTGGGGAGGTTAATATATATCTATAGGCTCTGTAGCATTGGATTGGATATAGCCGATGAAAGCAATTAAAATGGCTTGGCTTGCCTTTGTGGACTGTTCTGACCCGGGTCAGCTCCTCGAATGAGCATATATTCAGACCCGCAACTCTATGTTAAATAGGATCAAGAGTCAACATACCTACGAGACTAGGGTCGGTAGAAGGATCATGACATGAAAATTACTGGAATATCGCTGAGGAATGATTTCACCCTTGGTTAGGTCACCAGGCAACGTTCAAACCACTACATTCATACTTATCATCCGCTCGAGCGAAGGTCTTCATGAAAGGTGAAGGATAACAGCTCTCGCCATGATCGGCGTGAAGAAAGAACGTACTTGTAGGATCGTCCACGAACGGAAGTAACATGGTTACGCTCGAAAACGATTGCATAGTCACTCGTGCCATTGAGGCACCGGGAAAACCAACGAACATGATATGTATCTTTTTCTCAAGACTGTGAACCGCCGGATCCATAGATGTGGCCTATGCGAAGGTTCTTGTCGCCACTAGAGGCTCGTCTACTCGACAACCATTCTCATTGTTCGAATTGCCGATGGGCATAGCGGCCAATGTGGTGCTTGAATGTGTGGAGAGATTTGCCCATGTCTTGACACCAGGAGACAAAGAAGTCCAAGACAAAGCAACCCTAAACTACAGCAATTCTCGCCCCAAAAACATGAAGTGACAAATCACGGACCTGATCGGCATGACGTCTTTACTAGTCTGCATCCTTTGGGTGCCTGATCGATCGGAACCCACAAGGGGGTCGTTCTAGTTTCTCGGTCATGCCTAATATCAAACCGTATAACATTCCCAAGACATCATCAACCAGACATTGCTTGAGTCTGATCCTTCGTTCCCACTACATATGTTTAATCTCCTTTCCGCTGAAGCAGCAGTGCCGTCCTGTGGAGCTTCCTGAGTTGCGACTGGCCTGCCCACTCTTTGCGCAACTCATAACCGTCAAGTGACTCCTTCCGACCGAGAAATGTGTGATTCTCATGACTACCCCGGCAAGTGTCAGCAACGAGCCAACTCAGCGGGAGAATGTGGCAATTAGCTGGCTACAGGCGTATATTATCGTGGCGTTCGCGGCCACTGCCATCTGGAATGGAGCCGAGCTGGTGATCCTCTGCCTGTCGACGTTCAAGCGCTATCGTGGTACCTACTTTTGGAGCTTGCTCATCGCCTCCGTGAGCGTCATCCTACATACCGTGGGCGGTATCTTCTTAGATTTTCAACTCAGCGTTTCTCCCTATATCTATATCACCCTCATCCTTGTGAGCTGGTACGGCATGGTGACCGGCCATTCCGTTATACACTGGTCACGACTTCATGTCATCCTCGTGTCCCAAAAGGTACTCCGTGCCACTCTGGTCGTCATCGTGGTGGATGCAATCCTCTTTCACGTCCCAATCACTGTTCTGGTCTATGGCGCCCTGTCATCCGGCCACGTGGGAGACCGGTTCAAGAGTGGATATATAGTCATGGAGTGTATTCAGGCCATCGGCTTCTGTCTGCAGGAACTGCTTCTCTCCGCCACCTATATCTGGGAAACGGCGAAAATATTACGTCTGCGTCCGGGCCCGCTGCAGCACCGAATTCTACTCCAGAGTATAACCATCAACGCGTTCATCATTATCCTTGACATCGCCGTCGTCGCGATCCTGTTCAGTGGACACTACGAGGTACAATTGACCTTCAAGTCCTTCGTCTACAGCATGAAGTTCAAGCTCGAGTATGTCATTCTCAACCGGCTGGTCAGAATCGCCCGAGGCCCGTCGTCTGATCCCGAGACGTTATCGTCCGGTCTGGACGAGCGCAACAGTCCTACATGCGGCCCGCGTGTTTACGGTAGTAACAGTATGGCTAACAGAGAGGTTCGGGATCTTGCTGCGGATACGTTGTCTCGACACTCGGTGCCCCACCGGGCGTAACATGTTTCCCCGATAGGATTTTACCAAAAGTAATTGTATAATTGATTCCAAATTATTTTTTCTTCTTTTCGGTAGTAGAGCGCAGGACAGGAGATATCGATTCGCGCTAGGACGCCACAGGACCATCATCCCTGTCCGTAGATTTGTGATATACCGAGTTTTATGAGAACAGTCATACTAATGGGAACAAAGAGACTGCGCGGAAGGATGCATCCGTCCCGGCCCATAAGCTAGAAATGTCTCTGCCTAGTCAACCGGGCTCTTGGCGCACGGAGGTTAGCTACGTAGAGACGAGACCCTTTTCCGACCCTGACTTGTATGATGGGGTAATTGGTGTTGGGTATCGGACATTCCCCAGGGGGGGGGGACGCTGATGGAAACCTATCCAGTGGGCTACCTTCCCACGATCGAGGGAATAAAGTACTCCGAGTAACTCTCGATTCTTTTGATGTCCCTATAATTGCGTGTACACTTGATGATGATGATGACTTCATTTACCCTGACCCCTCGCTATATGGTGGTTGGTGCTTGTATTGCGGGCAAGGAGGCAGGTGTTGGCTGCGGTGTCTTAACGGACGAGGCTCTGACTAGATTGCTTGAGTTAGAGAGTATATACGCTGCTCTGAACGCTAGAATCTGCTCAAGATGGTTGTATGTACGATGGCGAACACCATTCAATTGTGTCTTTGTGGTGGTTTCTTCACACCATACTCTGCAATAGACTTGGGTATTTGTTAATTTGGTTTTTGTCTGTATATTTGGCTGCAATCCGGAATGTCTCCCGAGATGGTAGATTCTACTTCGCAAGTCTTCCTCGCTAAACAATAAGACCAACCCATTCAATATCTTTTCTCGACTCAACAAGCTGCACACAGTGACTGACGATCCAACGACGGTCAAGAGTAACCATAACGAAATGAAAACAAGGGCCCAACCTGATCACTTACTTCCAGCACAATACTTCCCCATGCAACAACCCGGTCAAATCCAGCCTCTTCCGCCCAGACATGAATATACCGTCCAGGATGCGGATTCCCGCCTTTCACCTTTCCCATCCGTTGAGTCATTTCGAGCCAGCGATCGATCCCGCGAGTTTCTGGGTACCATATCAGAGCCGCGGATTCCCTTGCTGCGACAATTCCACCACATTTCACAACACGCCTCATCTCGCATACCGCTCTGACGGGATCGGCAATATGCTGCAGCACCTGATGTACATGAACAACATCGAAGGCATTATCCGGGAACTCGAGAGCGTGAATATCAGGGGCCACACCCGATGTCCAGGAGTTTGGACGTCGGAGTTATGTGAGGTAGGAGGTCGGTGGCGGAATTGGACGCTGTGCGCCAACTGTGGGTTTTCAGGACAGAAGTGGAGTGGTCGGTTATGTAGACAGCCATGTTCCTTACTTGGTTTTCGGTTTGGTCTGGTCGAGCTGATAATTGTGTGGTTTGGCAAAAGATTGAATCAACGTTGAACTTAACGCAGTTTATATAGAGCCGTACGCGAATGTCTGTCAACCATGATCGGAGTTCCAGATCCGACTTTCGAGGCAACGAATCAAGCGGCACCAGTAAGTACGATCAGTGGAATGGACAGTGGGGTAAACAAGTACTGATCGGGTCACGAGGGTGATTGGCGCGGTAGACTTGGTGGTGGATTATGGTCTGCAGAAATGGCCGGCGTACAGGCGCGGTGGCGTGAATTTCGATGCCGAGAACATGCAGGTGCTGCGGAAGGGAGCCGGATACGAAGTATTTCGCGACCGAATGCTAAGATAGTTTCCTCACTTACTAGAGGAGGCAGGTGTAACCATTGAGGAGAACCCGGATTACAAGACTAGCGAGCCTGGCATTTGTGCTATCTAACTCAAAGTCTTTCGCAGATTGATCCTGCACATAAAGCTTCCTCTGCTCTTGTTTAGGTTCGTAGGGCTGTCAACAGCTCTTCAAAGTGTTGTCCGATTGCAGCGTAAAGAATGTTGTCTACTAGACATTAGATTGAAGAGATGCCGAGCGGTAGCATGATGTACAGTCTTTATTCTATACATCTTCAATAGCATCTCTAACGCGGACCGGCTGCTGCCTGATTTCATCGCAGATGAGCTGCGAACCTTCCATGTACCGGGTCATAAGGCATTATGGGGAGCGCATAACCGAGAAACGTGGAATAAGGTGTATGATCGGTACCTATCCGATTGGGAAGATGGAAGCTTGGTTATCTCCGAGTTATGGGCATCCCCTGAGAAAGAAGAGCCCAAGAGAAGGGAAAGGATCGAACGTTGGGTTCAGACAGTGGACGAATTTGGCATGATGATTTCTGCGCTTTGCGCTCATATCCATGGCTGTTGGGTTAAATTTAGCTCTGGTGTTTATGTGGTATTGACAAAATCGCCATCGCGAAAGCTAATGAGATGCTTTGGTTGATTGGGCCGCATGCTAGTTGATAATCACCGTGGATGAAGAATTTGGTTCTATGAGAAGGGAATAAGCAAGATTAGATGTGTTTGTGATCTAGAGTGGAGATGTCTTACCCATCAGCGCCTTCCAGCTGATCTTTGAGATTGCGGAACTCGATGATCGCACAAAGAACATCACGCTTACTATCCGGGTCTTTGAGATAAAAGAGCTCGTTATCGCGGTAGCAGACTGATGCCAGAAGATCATCTACTAATATAGATTTGGGGTGGTCGCTCTGGAAAGTCTGGTCTCTTTTGCATTTGTCCAGCGATGTGTCTACCAGAGACGCTTTCTGCGGGAGGAGCACGCCTGGTCAAGTTCCAGTAATAGTGGACCAGAGCTGGATTGCAGCAAATTAAATCATTATACTCCCGTGGTGGAAATGCTTTAAATATAGTACCCAGTGATAGCAGTAGGCGACACAGAAGACATTCAACGTCCAGTGTATTCTTGTTCTTTGTTCATCTAGATATTTTGCGTTCAGCAGGAAGTATATAGCAGGGCCGCAAGCAGAGCCTCCAGCAGGACCAGCGCCCGCAGCAACCGAAGCAGGCAGAAGCGTACAGAGAGAAGCCGGGGAACACCAGGCCTAGGCCTAGAGTCAAGAGGCGAACTATATGAGCAATATAAAGCGCTGGGAGCTACACTAAAAAACCAGGAGCTGGAACGTCAGCTAGAACGAGAGACACTGCAGGCCTACATCCGCCAAGTGGTAGAGGCCCAGACAGCTCAGCAACGCGCCCGCGAACACCAGTATGAGGCCCGAACCATGGCTCTAGAGAAGGCGGTTCAACAGCTTCAACAAACTCAAGCAACCCAGGCAGCTTCCTCAACAGGGCCAATGCCCTCAGCAGCGCAGAAAGATGCTCAAACAACACTATCTCAGGGTCCCCAGGGCCCCCGAGACCCTCAAGACCGGCAGGCAGAGTGTTCCACGCACAGACCACATGGCAGAGCCGCATATAGGACTGCAAGACCCAGCAGATCTGAACCCACGTACACAGATATTGCAGCTCTACTAAGCACTAATCCTGGAGGGCAGGACTGACAGACAGTTACTAAAAAGCGCTATTAAAAGGTCTCCAAGGTCCAGGAGACACCACCACCGCAGCTGAAAACTGTAAAATGGACCCCTCCAGACGCCCGTAGACTGATACTTAGACCGGAGGGTGGTCTAGAGGCGCCTATGGTAGAATATCAAGGTATTATACTTGAACTGAATACTGCGCTTACGTCGAGTTGATATCGGGTCGGGTTCCCCGATACTAGGCCTGAAGATGCTTAGCGTTGCTTAGTCAGCCCTCTGAATCCTATTTTAGTCTAGTACTAGAGAACCCGCGGAGAGCCCAATCCAACTAAATCCAGTTCAGTAATCTATTCCTTAACTTTTCAAGTAGTATTATATTAAAATTATATATGTTAATATATATTTTTAATAATTTATACTGAAATATTACTAAATATATAAATTACTAATTAAAATAGACTTAGTTTAGGAAAAATCTTATTTTTATAGTATTTTTAAAAAGAGTCCCTTTGTAATCCCATGTCGTACGTCGGCAACACGTGATAGCTATGTGCTTCCGCCTACCGCGAGTAGCTGCCTCAGGCAGCTACGCACGTGACCTAGGAACCGAAGGGAACACCGACCGTGTATATAAGGACGTAAAGGATCCCCTACCCTCCGTAGGAGATCGGCAACTCTCTACCTACCTTAGCCTACCGCTACTTGCAATCACACCTTTCTATATATATATCTTTATTCTAAAATATATATATTCAGATTATTAAACTAACACGGAAAATTATTCAGTCATTTTTATAGATACAGTTTTAATATTGAAAATATAGAGTATTAGTAAATAAAATTATATAAAAATTAAAAAAAAAAAAAAAAAATATTAAAATATTGTCTAATTAGATAGATAGGGGTTTCAGGTTGAACCAGCCCCGAAAAACCCAATCCAACCCGACCCATGGGTTCCCCGAAGAACCCAGCGGGTTAGAGCCTGACACCCCAAAACCTAGGCCGGGTTCTAGCCCCTGAACCCGAACCAACCCCGGCTCGGGTTCGGGGCGGGTTTTATGGGTTCCCCGATCAACTCTAGTCATCATCATCATCATCAAGTGTACGCGGAATTGCCGATGGCACTTTCTTTTGTGTGAGGTGTGCAGTGGAGGGTAATCTAGCTGTGGAATCGTACGACTTGTACGGCATATTGCTTTCGCGCGCAACATGTATCATTTTGTGATAGGAGTTTCAGTTGAAATAGGTCTAATCGGCCAAATGTCTCCGTTTATCAAAGTGCGCTGCACATTCTATTCCATCGGCCATTGACCGTATACAGAACCAGCAACAACCAGATACTCGGACCAAGAGTATTCTTCGTGAGTGACGGAGACCGCTAGCCTGATGACAGCCGATCCTTGGTCAGCCAATAGCCTCAAAGCAGACCAGATACTACTTTTGGGATGGTTGGCTTCTAGTGATCCGCGCGTGGTGGAAATTGCAGCAAGTGCGTTTTGTGATTTGTTCACACCCTGTGTGGCCTTCCCAGTTCACTAGCAATCAAATTATGACGATCAGGTATCTAACACTACAAAGAAAAGTGATGTAGGGTTTGAACTAGCATGGTCATGATATAACAATGAAGAGGTTTGGTCCCGTTTATCTTATGTAAATAGACTTGCTGCCTGAGCCATGAAATGAACACCAAGGAACAAATTTCGAGGCACGTTTAACTATACCATCAGACGCTGTCTTTAGTGCCATATGAGTTGCAGTGTTAGTAGAGTTGGACAATTCATACTGTAAATCTGCTCCGAATCTGTATTGAACCTAGCCTAGCCTAACCCTAGACGTAGGGTCCGCTGCCGCCGTCTCTCAAGCAGGCAGACCAGAAGGAGGTAGAACCCCATGGATATTGCTATTGGTCGTTACTACGCGGCGCTTGGGGACTCATACAATCCAAATAAGGGGGCCATACCGCGCGCGTGTGGGGAGAAAGGGCTTGCGTATTGCTGAGGGTCTTTATTACAAACTGGCATAACTGGACGTCCTCGGACGTCATTTGGGAAGACGGTTTCTAGCAAATTGTTGAGGTAACAAACCGTCGCAGTCGTGGAGTTATAAAGGTAAAGCCACCCTCCCACCACACAGATGGGCTAGGATATAATCTTCAACAGTGTATGAATTTTGCATCCTAAATTGGCGGGATTTCCCCACATCAGAAACATCCTCCTTCAAGTGGCATCATTACAAGAGCCGAAGTCAGTCTTCCGTTTGAGATAACGCAGCCCAAAACCGGATAATCCGCCTGCAGTTAGCATCCGTTTTCACCTCAATAGGCAATTCAATTCATCGGCCGATACCTTATATTGAACCGTATCGCATGATAGTAGATGAAACACTGACCCTGTCCCTATAATTGTCTGGCTCTCTTCAGAACCTGACCCACTCCGGTATCCCCAATGATCCACCATCTGCCTATCTAAAAGCCTTGAGAAGGAAGTGGCGGGCAGGCATCATCTGGAAAGCTGGGGCTAACGATGATACCATCCTTGATCTCCGCTGTGCCTTGTTTTACTGCTTCGATCTGATTCTTGGCGCAGGTCGACGCCAACCCTCGCAGGTAACACGTCGGTGAAGGAGTTGGCTCTATCTTCAAGGTCGCGGTGGAGTTCCATGGTCCTGTTGTGAAATAGGAGTCGTCGACAGAGGTGTCCCCCGTGGCAATATCTCTCTTGCCCATCGCTCTGGTGAAGATGTCATACGCGACCTGCGGCTGGTAGGCAGGGACCATGTGCCCCGACTGATAGACACGGGCGAACGAAAAGAGGCCCTGTTGGCGAACCTGACCGACCACAGATGTCCCGTTGGTGATGTTAGAATACCCAGCCTCTTTGAACCGGTCGGAGTGTTTGTAATTAACCGCGAGGCTAACACGCTCGCCACCAATCCAGTTGCACGCAAAGTCGCGATCGCCGTGTATCAATGACACCTGAATGCCGGCGTCAAGAAGCCCAGCAATGTCTTCAAGATAACCATCTGCGTCCCTCCGGGCATAGTCACCGGTGAGGTTGAAAGCCAGGCCCACTGTATTTGATATTTCGGTCCAGTTGACCGGGACGCCAAGTGCCTTGCGCACCTTATCATCCGCCAAATACTCTTCGAAGAAAGCCTCGGGGAATGGGTCCAAATAACAATGCGTGATGTCGTAAAATGCCCATTTTTTGCGGAATATGTACGGCCCTTCAACCTGATTCTGACAGAAGTCGCTGGCATCCTTGCATGCGTCGTTTACCGTACTGTTATTCCCATACATCCCTGGGTCGAGGGTATCAGACAGGTGGTGACACGTTTTCGCCTTATCCAGACACCCGTCCTCTTCAAAGTAGGCAACTAGAGCGTCCCTGTACTTGTCTGTGGCGATGCCCTGGATGCCATACGGATTCCTGTCATACGCAAACTCTGCGTCCGACGTTTCCTGGGTGAGCAGGTCGATACAGCCATTGATTATACCAACTGTGGTCAAGTTTATTGGCTTCGCCGCAAGTGAGCCATCCTCAATGCGCCCGTTCTGCTTCTGGATGTATGCTGCGAAACTCGGCCCATACCGACCACCGTAGGACTCGGTCCAGATGCTGATGGATTTGTCTGAAGTGATATGGTGGTCAAACTTGTCGCTCCAAACTTGGAGGAAATTCCAGAAGTGTCGAGCGGCGTTCTCGGTGGTGTTGGCTGTCGCGCTGACATTCTGGCTGCTGAAAGTTCCGGGGATGAGGGCGGGATCGTGCGGCCCTTTATAGTTGGGGATCACGTCGCCGGTTGTCAGGTTGAGTACACCTTCGGTTGGAACGTCATAGCTAAACCCGACTTGGACGGGCTGGTCAAGGTACAACACGTTGTACTCCTGGTTCCAAGACCAAGGGTTCCCCCTTGTTGTAAGGTTGCGGTTGACTTGACAAGGGCCATTTTCTGTGAAGAGCCCGAAGATGGAGGAGGCGCCTGGGCCACCGTTCATCCAGATGACTAAGGGCGCATTGTGAGGGTTCTTCTTTGCCTTGAAATACCAGAAGAATGAGTTTATGGGGTACTCATGTTGAACATCCTCCATCGTATTGGGTGGGAAGCGGGCATACCCGGAGTACGACTCAGCGCCTCCACAAATGACCCCCTAGCACCAAAACAGAAGATTAGTCGCTGAATAGAGTGTGGGATTGGAGAATTCAGTGTACGTAGTGGAGAGCGTGCATACAGGAACAATGTTGGTCTCAATGTAGGGATCCTGGTGAGCGGCGGTTATTGCAACCACCCGTTCGCCTTCAGACGCATCGTGCGCTGTGGCCAGGTAGGGAAACACTAGAACGGTAAGGGGTACAAGTGACCACATAGCTCGGC
>MBFL02000437.1:0-27214 GCA_001696595.2 Aspergillus hancockii | reverse complement strand
AAAAGACAAGAAGAATTTAGAGGTATACCAGAACAGCTGTAAATAACAGTATTTTGAAAAGCTGAATCATCAAATTTATACATCCAAAATAGAAAAGGCGCGGAGAAATTATACATTTGAGGGTCGGTGAGGATCAATGCGGGTGACCCTCAAGGGACCCTTAGAGGGTCAGGGTCAGGGTCAGGGTCGGTGAGGTTGGACCCTGACCCTCTGAGGTGCGGGTGGAGGTTCCTGATCTTGGACCCGCGGGGCGGGTGAGTGCCAGGTCTATATATAGAGCTATATATTCTATAGACTATAAACTACTGTACTATCTACTGCACCTGTTTCTAAAATATCTTTTGATAAAATAGACTCTTGCGGGGGATTTTAACTATTAATAGTAGATCTTTATTAATTATTAGAGATATAGACGGGGATAATTATATAATTAATAAAGATTCCTTACTACTGCTGTACTTTTTGTTGATGTAAATCTTTTTTAATATATTATTAGTACTGTTCAATATTTAATCTATACAACAGTTCTTTTTGTGCTATATAGTGATAATCTTCTTGAAACATAGATCCAACTATAATATTTTTTATATAATTATTATATAGATGATCGTGATTATCTGGAACAATATAGAGAGATATATCTCAGGGGTCTACTATTTATTGCATCTCCAGTCTAATACAGCTATAGTGTATATCAACACGCTCTTGTATTTATAACTGTACAGCTACTGATTTAATAGCTTAATATAAAAAATCTAAATATATATATTCTATTATATTCATCGCCCACTGGGTATTCTTGGAGTCGTGGAACGCGGGTGCTGGGTTAGACTGGATAGTCAGCTGCCACAACTGCCGCTATTTCTTACACTGCCGCGGGGTCATGCCGTATGCGGGACTCGTTTACTGGTGGGGCGTCTGTGTCCGCGTGATGAATACTAATATCTGTTGTTACAGCTGTACATACTATACAATGCTCTCCGCGTTCATGTATATCTGCAACGGGCGGTATAGTGTCTGTCTAGTCTTGGACTGCACCGTCTTAATGTAAATAGTCTGACTGCTGTGGACAACAGTCTACTGGCTCTTGTATACTACCTGGGCCACTGTATTTTATAATCAGCGGATTCTCTGCTTGATAGAGTCTATAGACTCGTTGTCAAGTAGCTCTACACTCTTCAATATATCCTTGGAGACAATGTTCTATAAATATTTGATTTATCCAGTCACCTGTAATCATGAATTGGCATTAGTGACTTCTATAGCTTGGACTGTCTACTGGACTTTCTCCATCTCAACCTCTTCTCATGTGGTCATGACCTCGCCTACAGCCGCATCAATATCTGCCGCGTCCATGGGAATTAATGGCTCCTCGGCCTCTGCCGCCCGCACGTGGATGAAATGTGATCTAGTCTGTGATGAAAATATCTGCTGACATGTGACCATGATATACGACCGCTGTAACTTAGTCTCTTGCCGGATGCGTTGCTCCCGGTGAATACGGCCGCCTCAGGAAAATCGGGACTATTTATGGACACTCCGCCAATGGGCCCGCATGCTGTGGACACTGCGGCCAATATATTGACATCGGGAGTAATCGCGCTGGTATAATATACCATTGGAATATATAGACAATCCGGGCAATACCTGGTCCACATGGTGGGGGATCACAACGGCATTGGCCTGCTGGACGATCCCCTTCTACTGCTGCACGGCGTTATAAATCTGGACTGCATCGGCATGTTTTATGCCATGGGCATTGCCTTTTAAATACCGGACGATCTTGAGGGGCCACACGTCATGCTGGCATGATCGGTAAATGATCACCGGGAACTCTTCCAGTTTTTGAAACAATTGATGCTCGCGGGGTTCCATGGCAGGGGATAGTAAATGATACAATAGAAATCCTAATAATTCTGGGGGTGGGAAATAGGGGAATGGTTGGAAACGGGGGATGAATGGAAACGGAAAATCCGTCTATACAATACGGGGAATCTGGAATGGTTAAATTGGTCGGTGGTCTTAATAGATCCTGCTATTACTTCTGATCCTCCGCGGGGCAATAATAACTGGTCAACTTTTATAAAAACATGCATTTTTAGAATACTCTAATATTCGTGATCGGCTGGTGTTCCGGGGACGTATGGATAGAACGCTGGGGTGATGTGGAATATATGAAATTCTGACTTGATGTAAACTGGACCCTGTCAATTTCTGGATACTATAGACTAAAAATACTATTGTTTAATATACAATACAATAGCTTTACTGATTGATAATCTTGCCGGATGATACGACAACAGGTGATGGGGACTGACTGATCGGCCCGTACCTCAACAAACCCGCAATCATGGACAACTTTTGACCACCACTGCATCCGCAAATCATGGAATAATCCTCTTTAAAATGAATGGCAGGTAATATCGGATTCTACCAGTAACTGGATAAAATTTAAAGTCAACTGGTGAACAATTCGTCGCTGATATGTATGTAAACCCTAAATATGACGGCTTATCAGCGCCCGTCTCTCGTGATAAGCACGTCAGTGTCACCCATGCCTGTGGGTTAGGGTGGCTTATTTGGTGTTGCTGTGGTGTTCAAAAGTGGTGGAAAATGGTGGAAAAGTGGTGGTTGATCATGGTGGAGGTTGATGGAGGTTGATATACTTCCAGCATACAGGTGGGGCCGCGTGTGGATCGGCCAACCTTATCGGGCCACCCGCGGGCGCTAAACTATCTTGGGATTGGGATTCTTGGGCTTTGGCTCCAGCCTGCTGATATTCAGTAGTTGCTCTGTATCTCATTCCTGAACTGTTACTCTGAATAGACTGGAACTCCTTCAGATTATTTAATATAATATTTTATTTGTCAATCAAATCTGGTGCTACTGCTGCCTCTGCAGTAACCGGTTTATATAGATATGGAAATCTTCTGTTACCACGGATTCCAGCAGGGCTGGTTCTATTATAGCTTTATCAGACTTACTATATAACACTCTCCTGAGCCATTATTACTACATACAACCATAGGGTGCGGAAAACAGGGCTTCCCGTCCGCTCAGCCGTACTTAAGCCACACGCCGGCCGGTTAGTAGTTGGGTGGGTGACCACCAGCGAATCCCGGCTGTTGTATGTTTTTGTATCTCTAATATCTGGAACAGTCAAAACTAAATTAGCTTTAACTGTACAAAATCTGAAATATAGAATTAGATTAACAGTAAATAAAGTAGTCTTTGTAAGAGACTCTAGCCGAATTCAAGAGTTAATTAGATAGTCAATTATAAAGAGACTAAAATAAAGAGAAGAAGAAAAATTAGAAAAAGAAGCTATTATATATATAATCTTTTTTAGCCCCTCTTTTAGATAAAGAATTTATATAACTAACAGATTAAACTTTCTGGACTGTCTAATCTAGATTTCTGATAGATATTCTATTTAGGATTACAGTAGTCCAGTACTGTTAAAAGTGTTCAAAAACAGCAGAAGAACAGAGGCAAGATATCAGTTTATAAGAACTAGATTAAAACTTGATACTGAATTAAGTACAATACTTAGCTAGCTGTTGAAGTCTATATTCAATCTCTTATATCTCTGCTCCATGAAGAAACTCATGCCGGATGGCCTGGCGCTCTTTTACCATCTGTATACGCATCTGTTGCTCAATCTCCTGGATATGGCTGCGCTGCTGCTGTTTTTGTTTCTCTAAAAACTCTTCGTCCAATGTAACCTCATCCTCTGCTAAGTAGCAAGCTGGATTATTAGAACTATAAATCTAATATTTATCTCTTTTTATCTTCCACTAACAGTGCTGGAGAAGTTTAAATTTATTAAAGAGTTCTGTTTATCTCGACATAGTATAGACAAAAGCTCTATTAAGATACTGGTTAAGGACTTCTAAAGAGGATTGAAATAGCTTTATCAACTGTAAAATAGATAATATAACAGAAAGATTGGATCTGCTACTGCAGTAGATCTTGTTTAAACTTTACAGTAGAGTCCAGAAGCTCCTAATACAGGTCAGTATCAGCCAGATAAATAAGATATATATCAGATTGCACCACGTGATTAAAATACTGTAATTAGATCTGGAGACGGAATCAGCTGGTTATCGGATAATATTTTGTATAGAAGATCAGATAGACGGGGGTTCTCCTGATATACTAGTGGAGTCTCTAGTAGTACTAGTCAAGTCTAGAATTATAGTTCAACCACCAGACCTCCTGTTCAGTGTCTCTGGATTTCTATATAAACCCCCTCCAGTAGAGATAGAACAGAAGCCAGTAACCCTAGTGAATAATCATTTTCACTAATTGCTTTCACTACCGCGCCCTATCCTTACTACAGATTTAAATAATTATTTCAAAGCTTTACTAATATAGCATCCAATACGGTTTTTTCTTTTAACTCTTTTATTTATAATAACTATTCTTCTATTCCCAGAGCCAGGTATATAGAACATTAAAGTGTTTTACAGCCAGTCAATTGCCTCGCGTGAGCTGGGAAGATCAGATCTACTAATATAGTATCTAGTCAATACTGGACTAGTAGAGAGAGATCTTACCAGCAAGAGTCTTGACTATATAGTCTAGATAGAGAAGTTGTTTAATCTAGATAAATATATTCTTCCAGAAGACATAGAAACAGAGCTGCTAAAGAAAGTCCTCTAAAATTATAAAATAGAGTGGCACGGCGCTGAACTTCATCATCTACTAACAGATCTAATTCAGCTGGATAAAGTCTACATGGACATCCCGGACCTGCAGATACCGTGCACGATAGACAGCCTGTATTGATAGATTATTAAATATTATATAAAGAGTAAATAACTGGCGGAACACTATTATCTTCTAGTCAATCTTGCCCAGGAATCAGATATATTTATATTGTATTATCTACGTCTGGAATTCCAGGCCCTCGCAGCACCGGAGACTATTCAGCTGCTTGAGATCTGGCTGGAATTAAATATCCTATCAACAGCTGGACACTTATTTAAGAAGATCTCTAAAGTAGAAGAACTGTAGACAGTATAGAAATATTAATATTATCCAGGTGTGCTTCCAGGTTACAAAGTAACGGTTATTTAAACTGTAAACCATCTCAAAACCAGTGCAGAATTTATTGATATTCTAGTAGAACTAGTCCAGGAGGGTGACGGTCAACAGTATATAGAAATACTCTGGATACCCGGGGGTACCAGAGAGAATCTTGTGAGAGATACCACGCTGCTGGAATTCCCGTGTGATCTAGTAGAGAAGGCGGCGGGACACGCGGTGTTCTTCACGAAGGTCAAAGGCCTTCTGTACAGATCCCTGCAGGACTATATAGTATTACTGTTTTATAGTTATATAGATCTGTGTCAGCGCGATGGGATCGTGGCTGAGACCGTTACTAATCTATTACCAGGTCTTCCGTAGCTAAGGGTCCAGCGCGAGGGTTTCCACACCAGAATTAATAAAGGAATAAATATCTCCTGCGGTAAATACCTCCTTAACACTGGTATAGAACTGACTGTACAGTAGCCTGGTATAGTGTTGAAGAGAGAATCAGTAAATCTCTAAAGTCAGACTACTGGAGTTCTGCAGTATACTGATTAAGTAGAATTATAACTAAAGATCCAGACTACTGGACAGTTGCTGGTTCTAGATCTACTATTAATAGAACTGTAGACAATACTACTGCTAGAGAATTATTTTATACACAGAATCCTGTAGAGAATTTTTATTCTTTTTAGACTGTAATTCCATGTGCCCGGAAGACAAGTGGTGAATCTAGAATTAAATAGTCGAGTAGATTTCTTTTTTAATATTATAATAGAACTGCTCCGTGAGATAAATCTTGTTTACAGTATTGCCTCGATACTAGTGGAACTGTTGTATTATACTCTTCTATATATTAACCTTAGTCAAGGTCTTCAGGTTCTTACCCTGGACCAGAATCTAAATATCTTAGAATTAATTAAAGTCAGGCCGCTGGAAAATCTAGAGAATACTCTGCCATACTACAGACAGTGACTCAGCAGAAAAAAAATAGAAGAGGAGTTACTTGTGTAACACAGAATCCACACAACAGGACCATCTCTTCACCCCGCGGGCAGTTGTATTCAGTCAGCTATAATTAAAGCTGGACGGGTAGTGCTGTACCAGAAAGCTAGAGTAGTATTTATAAATAACCGGCAGTAAAATCTAATCTATCTACTGCTGAAAGTCCAGATCCAGAAGCTGACTGGTTTACTGATGCTCCCGGTATAACCAGGGGAAAAAAAGATAAATTAAAAGATTCTTAAAGCCAACCAGGCGGCCAAAGGTATAATAGGGGACTTAATAGATGGGCTGCTGAACTATGTGTGCCCGGTCGTCCAGATTAAAATAGTGGACGGGAATCAGATCAAGATGCAGACCTGACTGGAGATTAGAGACCGGTATCTGAGTTAAATGCCAGCGGGATGATTAGATAATCTCTATCCACAAAAACCATCAAAATCCCCAATTTGACAATGAATATCACGACAACGACAAGGGATATAATAAATCTGATGGAAGATTCATGTTTTATGAGGCTTTAATAATCCACCATGAAAGTTTGGAATTCCAAAGTCGTGGTTCAAGGTCTAAGTCTAAGCGGGTTTTCGCCCATGGCTAGTGGTTAATAATGGTGGAGGTTGATATAGTTCCTGCATACAGGTGGGGCCGCGTGTGGATCAGCCAACCTTATCGGGCCACCCGCGGGCGCTAAACTATCTCGGGATTGGGGTTCTTGGGCTCTGGCTCCAACCTGCTGGTAGTCAGTAGTTACTCTGTATCTTATTTCTGAACTCTCACTCTAGACAGGCCGGAACTCCTTCGGATTATTTAATATAATATGGCATTTGTCAATCAAATCCGGTGCCATTACTGCCTCTGCTGTAACCGGTTGATATACATGTAGAAATCTTCTACTACCATGGATTCAGGCAGGGCTAACATAATTGTGGCTTCATTAAACGTACTATATAACACCCTCCTGAGTCAATACCATTACATACGACCATAGGGTGTGGAAAACAGGGCTTCCCGTCCGCTCAGCCGTACTTAAGCCACACGCCGGTCAGTTAGTAGTTGGGTGGGTGACCACCAGCGAATCCTGGCTGTTGTATGTTTTTTATATCTTCAATATCTACTTTTCACTGTTTTAATAGAATTAAGACTTAACTATAGTGGCAAGTAATTCTATTTCTAGATCTTAAACAGAATTATCTGACTCCCTAGTCACAGATTGATTTAGACTTTAATCCAGAATGTTTGTCTATAGTATCTGGATCCATTGTAATAACAATGTAGGGCCGCTTAGTAGAATATATCTCTTCCTTCTGCGCGGCTCGCTTCTGCAGTCCCAGATATGTCTCAAATCCCAGAAAACCATGCCATTCCCGGCTAATTACTCAATACCGCCGTCGTCGCGCCTCTACATGGCCCGCGGCTTCCTGTAAACCCCGGGCATGCACGGTCCCCGCTGTCCAGGACCCATAGCTGGCCTGCTCGTCGAACACGGCATCGTCCGTCCCGTAGTCTTGTTTAAAGCCCCCACATTTCAGGTGCACCCGCGAGATGGCAATAGCGGCATGTTGATAGAATAGGATATTTATTTTAGTCTGCAGGTGGCTCTTTGCCTCGTGCTGCAATCCTATATACAGCTGTTCAGGATCCCAGCTATCTTCACCACAGGGCCAGAGAAATGATGGTATCTTGTCTTGTCGGCTATATATCCACCGCTCGAAGTTCTAGATAAAGAACAGTATCAACTATAGATAGTATACTACAAGCTCACTGACAGGCTTGAGCAGGTAGTAGTGGATAATCTTGATAAAGTTGCTTATAGAGTAGCTCTTGTAATATACTATCACTATATTGACAAGTCTATTTTTAATAAAGATATTGCGGTGCCGTCCATAAACTGTGTTGACATATTGCAGACTGAGCAGCTCCGTCGCCCGTCCTGGCTGGCCCGCGGTAATATGTACTAGTAGAAGCAGCCGCTTGAGAAAGTAATCAATCTACTGTAGATAGTGGTGTATAGCTGTATTTTGCTAGACTATCTGAATCTTACTCTACTCTATATTTATAAACTTTTTTTAGAATTAATCACTGCTCAGGACCTGGTTTATTAATTACTGCTGGCCACCTGTGGCAAGAACAGAGCGGTTAGGTTGATACTGGAGAAAATTCTATCCACATCTGTTGTTGATGAGATTGTTCTGTAGATCTATTAGAGAAAAATTTAGTATTATATTCTTCTGTATCTTATTTTTATAAATTAGAAAGAGCTTTGTCAGGTCCACCAGGACCAGCTTCATCTTTAAGTAGATAAAGAGTTAGAAACCAGTTATTGTCAGTCGCAGCTCTTTATATAAGCTTATTATCGCTCCAGTGAATAAATCCTTGACTGATAGTAGTATTCTGGATCTTCTTGCTATATATATACAGGCGGGTAATCCAGCTAAATAAAGTCCAGACTCTATAAAGTAGAAAACATTTCCGCATGGCATCCAGGACATCTGCGGGATACACCACCTTCCTCTCGTCTGTCATCTACACGGCACGCTCAACGACCAGCATCTATATCATCTTCACGAGCCTGGAGAGATAGCCGGTATATCCATATGGCTCATGGAAGGTCTGCTTTATAGTATCCACTTCTAGTACAGTTAAAAAGCCGACCACTGTATTTTTAAAGAGATCCCCTTTGAGGGAATGGTCCAGAAGTGCAATTGAGAAGTCCAGACAGGCCCGGTCCAGCGCTTGCTGTAGTGAGAGAGATCTAGATTTCTTCTTTTATAAAAGCTGCTTTGCAGCTGCTTTTATCTAGTGTAGAGCAGCAAGTTGCACGGTAGTGTACTGATAGCGGAGAATTATTATCTGGTCCGGATGACTAGTCCGGTAGATAAAGTAAACCAGATACTGCTATACCTGCCAGTAGCGCTGGTAGATTGATGACTTAAAATAAATCTGGATTGAACAGTTCTAGATACCCGGCCGCTGCAGGAAGCTGATGATCCGGATCTGATTAAACTTATTAACGCGGTAGTCTTTAATGGTGTGATACGCGCGGTTAATTAACCGTGTGACACTCTGGGTAAAAAGGATAAGTAGTGGCTTCTGGATCTAACTGGATAATGCTGCCAGGGCTGCTACAGTAGTAAAAGAGTGGCCGTGAAGGTATTTGAACTACTGGATTAGATCTAGCCAGGGGAGGATCTCAGTAGAGTCCTGTTGTTCAGAAATCTACTGGCTGTTCTCCTGCTCCTTGGTCAGGTCGCAGTCCAGCTCTAGATTAGTCTAGACCTGGATAAATTCCACCCGACTCATGCCTGCAGGCTTCTCCAGTTAACGCCTGGCCTGGCTAGAGAGCCGGATCTTGAAGAAGGTACTTTCTGCCGCGGAGGAGGAAAAGCGCTGGCAGTAGATTGGGCGTCTAGTTGGTCCGGTTGATTTGGGTTTCCGGCCCCCGCGTCCCTGCCGGGTCTCAAGATGTTCTTGCAGTAGATAATTCCTCAGACTCTCCACAGACCGACAGGCGTAGTTGCAGCGGGGACAGCCTAGACCAGGGGAGACCGGTAAACCCGGTACAGGGGGGCTGTTGGGCGGTGCGAACACGCAGGGTTCCCGGGCTGGGTCAAGCCAAGGCCGCTGGAGCATTTCGGTCAAGGCTGTCTGGCGGAGCTCAGCAGTGGCAGCCGTTGAATAAGTCCCATGGTGACTACAGAGATGGCCCTCCAGACACCGGGGACAGACTGCATACTTGCAGGGGGTACAGATCCAGAGTCGATAGATTAGATTGTAGAAGAATAAATCCATTCTAGATCCACATAGAACTGATACAGAAACCTGTATACTATATTAATTGAGTCCTATAGATTAATACACGGCTCTGTTATAACAGTATCTCAGAATCTAGAGATCTGGAGATTTATAAGGACTAGAAAGAGATACTATATGGAAAAAGAGACTTCAGGGGTAAAAATATTATTAGAATATATTATAAGTATTATAGATCTATTCAGCTTCTTTAGTAGTCTGTAATTTATTCACCAGTTATAATTCTAGTAGACTGGAATATCGGTATAGATATAAGTTTCCTGAATAGTCAGGTATATATATAAGAATATATTACTCTCTCTCTTCTCTGAAAACATGACATGAAATCTTTAATAATGTTCTTCTCTAAATATATTTCATGATCTTAGTGAAGGGCCGAGAAAAATCCCAGTAGATATAAAATTCTAGATAGTACTTAACAATAGAAATTCAATTATACTGTAAGAAATTGTTCTTAAATAGCTTAGACTGTCAGATTCCAGTGATCAATCAACCTGGGTCTTGAATGGAGGAGAAGGCAAACCACTGATCTTCTTGGTTGAGAAAGGAAAAGTGTTGTTGTTGAATTGCCACGCACCCCGCGGGACGGGAGCACGCGGGAACATGAAAGTTGGGCCAATCAGCAGGCCCGGATACCCACTGAGGGTGCAGTGCACCGAGTACTAGGGTATAGGCATTCGTTCGTTAGTTATTTTGATAGGGTAAGTATATCGGCATAGGAAGTTTTTCGCGGTCTCTGCGAACGTCGCTCGGGTGTAGGTGAGTGTAATTGAGGGGATGATTCAGTTTCATCCGCTGTCTCCGTCCATGTTATCTGAGTGTCCTTGTCATCATCGGGTTGTGTAATCTCAACTCGTTCGTGACTGTCTTGGACATGAAGAACGTCGTTGTGATGAGATGAGACTGATGTGTCAAGTAAACGCGCGGACTTTGATGGGGTGGCGGGAGTAGCTCGTTGCGCCCATCGGTCTGCTCGTTTTCGTTTGCCTGTTGTAGAAGATGGACTTGGGGGTAAAGGCTGGGTCAGCGATGGAAGGAAGTGTATATCATCTGTGATTATTGCTAGTTGCTGGTTCTCTTTGGTAACCCCAAAGATGCGTCCAGTGATAAACACCTGAGCGTTAAGAGCTAGTGGGGGGAAGTTGACCCAGCGATGGCCGTTCTTGAAGTAGGCAGTGATTGGAAAAGTATGCAGGTTTCGACTGGAGGTGTTATAAACTGTTGACTGGAGTTGGTAGTGTAACAGTGTTGGGCCGTTATTCAGCTGACCTCCACGTTCATTAACTATACCAAGGAATGTCACAGTTGGTTGCGCAGCCTCTGGACAGTGCATGAAGTATCTGTCTGTGTCTTCATGATCTCCTGGATGGCTGGAATAGTTGAGAACAGGCATCATTGAAAGTCATATAGTGTCTTACCGGTCCACAGTATGAGCATGAAGAAGAATATGAGAACCTAGATCTTGAGCAGTGGCAGCCAGAAAGGATCCCTAGGCGTAGATGAACGCGTTGGGTTGATAAAGCTCAGATGTGTTTGGTTCGCTGAAGAATCGAACTAGTGTTGGGATGTCTTTTTGGTTAACATCATCGGATTGTACATCTTTCTCTGGTATGTTAAGTGAAACCTGTAGTTGCAGTGCCAGGGCTTTGCCAGGTCGTGTTGGATCTGGTTCAACGAAGTCTCGAATGTGGATGGTAGCTGGGCAAGTTTTGTTTGGAGGCATAGGGAGGACTTGTGATGGGCGATTTGGTAAAATAATGGGTAGAGATAGTATATTGTGTGGGCGTGAATGAGTAGCTGGTAGAATAAGATCGAGTAGGAGAAGGGAAGAAAGGCAAGGGCAGATGGGTGGTGAGGGGTAGTGTCGGATGACTTTTAGGGCTATCCATTGTGATGTGATTAACATGGTAGAAATGTATGTGTATATTGGATGTGTCAGAATTTCTCCTCATCGCGTATCTAACATGCAGCGGAATGGACAGTTTACAGTTTCTCATATCTGGTACTGCATAAAGTTTCGTGTTTATGCAAGTAATATTATACGTGAAAACGGAGAATTTATATTTGGGTGTACGATGGTTGGTGGTTAATGGTCACAGCTCTTCTGCCATTGACGTAGAGTAGTCGTCTCCAGGCTTTGCAGTCGTTGCGTCTCTTCTAGCAGTTGTGGATCAGGTTTGTGATCAAGGTCTGTCATCTCAACTGGCTGTAGGATATGAAGTCCTTGCAGTGACCGGAGTCTAGACAGTTGCACATATACAGAGCAGTATCTGCGATGTGAGTCACGACCCCCAGCTACATGATTGTCTTTGAGATCCAGAATAGCTGAGTTAAGTGTAGTGCCTTGGATTTTGTAGTCAGTTAGACAGAAAGCGGGATAGATGGAGACCTGTTTTCGTCGGACTGAATACCCTTTTAGCGCAATTGAGGCTTCTAGTGGAAAGATAGGTAAGACATTGGGATCCATTGATTGCAGTGGAATTGACTTAGGCCGACTTGGTTTGAACAGAACACAGGCTGGGGGTTTGGTGCAAAAGATATATAGATTGTTTAGCACATGAAATTCAGCTACACATGTTAACACTGTATTCTTTATCTTTGGGTACTGAGAGCGATGACTTGTCTGTAGGGTTAATGATGATTCCGGCAGCTGTTTCTGTTGCGCCGTTGACTAGCCCGGCGGGCGTGTTTATGTTCGTTAATACCACTACGGGCATGGAGAGAGTGTATAGTAAAAGACCAGGAAATGGAACTTTTGTGCCTTGATCGGGAAGGCCGAGAAGGTCATCTGCGCGAAGTCTCAGGTTGATTGGGCCGGAAGATTTGGTTCGCGTGTGAAGAGCGGGGAATATATATATTTTCTGACGCTTGGATATTGCAGTCTGCTTAATCTGGAGACGATTTATGATATGTCGAAGAGAGTTTAGTCTGGCAATAGCTGTTGCGTTCTGAAGATGGGGAGTAGCCAGGGAAGTTACAAGTCTTGAATTTAGAGTAAGCATGTCATTATATGTCAATGTGCCGGTGCGTGCTCGTTTAAGGAGACTTCGGTATGGCTCATCATCCACTTGTCGCAGCTGCTGGTCAAGAATGATGACTTGTTTGAATTCGTGCCAAATGAGCTTACTATTCTGGTTGGTTTCGCTTTTGGGGGGTTTCCATAGTGGCTGACCGCGGACAGGTGGAAATTGGTGGAAATCTCCCATGAGAATAACAACTGGTAGCCCACCAAACATGTCCGGGGAGGACCTTTCTTGTAATCTGGCTGTTTTGCAGTGGCTGTTGATAGTGCTAAGTATGGAAAGATCTATCATGCTGGCTTCGTCGATAATCATAATGGTTTTTTGAGACTACAGTCGGCGAATTCTCGGTGCCATTCCGGTTCTTTGGGAACGATTTAGCGAGATGCCCAGGGATGTATGATAGGTGTTTCCTCCAATTATATCAGCGGCCGCTCCTGTTGGCGCCATGAGGATGATTTCGTGTTTGCGATGGACTAAGTCCATCGCAGCTACAATTGCCTTGACAATTTGGCTCTTACCAACGCCGCCTTCGCCCCCTATGTAAAGAAGGGTTTGCTCTCGTTGTGAAGAATTGTAAGGATAATCAGTCTAAAGAAGGCTGTCAGAAAATATTTTTTTCTACAATTGTACCTTGTTTCTTATTCAGGGGAATGGTCTCTTGTACAAGCCTCGTTAGGGAAGCACCTGTAGGGGTCTGGCCTACGCGGGAGCGGCGTTCTTCCAAGTCAGGAAGTATGTCAGAATCAGTTAGGAGGAGTACAAGAGTACCATCAGTGATGTCGATATTAAAGTCATCTAGATCTGAGATTGGATTGGATTCTTCATCGGGGCTTGTATCCTGATTTGCGAGAGGATTTAGATCTTTAAGACACATTTCCCACTTTTGCAGTGTTGTAGGGTCGAGGAATCTTAGGCCAGATGCTTCATACAGCACGCTGCTGGAGAT
The DNA here is from genome assembly GCA_001696595.2 of Aspergillus hancockii. Lineage (NCBI taxonomy): Eukaryota > Fungi > Ascomycota > Eurotiomycetes > Eurotiales > Aspergillaceae > Aspergillus > Aspergillus hancockii. The sequence continues at coordinate 13,396 of MBFL02000437.1, read as the reverse complement.
CTCAAGAGGGCGGAGACTCTCACTGTCCAGAAAAAGAGACTGAACAGTGTCCAGGGGAAGAGCAGTAATCCTTCGTTGGGCGACATAGAGTTCCCGATCCCAGGCTCTTCTAATAGAAGAGAAGGCGGTAAGAAGGGTTTCCGTATTGTAAGTCTCATCAATATTAGGTTTAAAAAGGTCGTTATTTGAGTCAAGAGGCGGGTTCTCAAGATTATCCAGGTGCTTATCTGCAGCTGATGCGTGGTAGGCAGACTGTTTTCGTAGCAGAGCATCGGCTTGGCAATCTTCCTTAGACTTTTGGAGAAGCTCAATGTTGTTCGCAAAAGTCCGTATTTGTGGGGGCAGTGTTGGCTCTACTGCAAGCCAGACATGATGATGAGTATTTTGTTTAGATTGTCCCATGACTGGCTGTTGCTGAAAAAGCGGTGCTATTCTTTGCCAGGGAATGAATAGGCCAAGTAGCACTTCAGCCAAGTCATTCAAAATGGCATCTGTGTTAGGGTGCCCACCGGGTAAGGAGTCTTCGGCGGTCTGAAATTCAGTTAACTGGCCTTGTAGGGTTACTGTTGCTATTTGGGCAGGTGTCAAAGCTAGGTGTTTTATATGTGTTAAACGCCGGGGATGGTCTGTGTGAAAGGGGATGTCCTGTGTAGTCGCATCGCGCATGTTTCTTGTCCGAACAAGTATACAGTATTCAAATAGCGAAAGAGACAATAGAAGGTCACCATGTCATTTGTAGTTATCAAAGACACTTACGGGGACAGTCGTGTCAGTGTTGTATGTGCAAGGTTCTTCTGCTGCACCGTCGGATAATGTAGAGGTGTGTGGGTGGTTTGGGTAAATGATAGCACGAATGTATTCTTTTAGCCACCAAAGATTTATTCGTGTGAAATTATAATTCATGGTATAGTAGGAGGGGTGTTGAAGCAGAGTGCTAGCAACCTGGACTCCACTAACTTCACGATCCTGGGATGGACTATTAAAACAGCGAAGGGCAAAGTTGTCTGTACCCCTTTGGCGAAGTTGTAAATCAGTAGCGCTAGGAGACTGAGTAGTGTTGGCATGCTCAATCGCCTCTTTGAGTAAAGCAGCTTTAGTCACCACTGTAATGGGGAAGCATCATCTTTGGTAGTGTAGTTTGTGATATAATAAACCAAGGATAAAGACTTGGAGACAGTTGGGATCCAGGAGATGTCATGATTTGAGCGGGTGCAGCTAGCAATGGCTGGATTCCATGGGTTTATCCAGGCATGATTGCGAGCAAGATGGATAATACCGTACTTGTCAATGTTAGATGATTGGATGAGGCCGCGCGGCATGCCAAAGCGACAAGTGTTTTTGTCTAGTTTTGCGTGACCGTATTTGAAATAGGTTGCAGAGTGATGTCTGGAATGAAGTTGCTTAAGACTCGCGATATAATTGCTGTCTTGGGATAATTTCTGTGCGAATTCCATATGTGATTCGGATTCGGTGGCTGACGGGGGTGCGCTGGAGATAGTTATTTCAGGGTTATCGGAATTGGTGGTATCTATGCTATGCATTATAATACTCTCCAAATACTTAATCACTCGGCTCGCAAAATGGCCATCTGTCAAGATACGATCACGAAGATGGATGAAACCAAGGTTGCCGCGAACCCAGACCAAGGCATGTAGGTGAAGTATACCACGGCCGTTGCTTTCAACAACCCCGAAGTAATATCACCAAGAATTCCAGTTTCGTCAGATTTACTTGCTAGAAGACCGTCGAGAATTGCTTTACAAGTGGAGTGGAAGAAGCGTGCAACAGCTACGGGGTCTGACGTTGCTATCTTCTGGTGAATCACTGGAGTGACGGAAGCAAAGGCATCACTGGAATGCTGAGCGCCAGCGAGGACAAGAACCAGAGGATTCTGCAAGTCAGAAGGATTAATGATTATCTAGAATGCAGGCATGCCTTCACGAACAAGCAGGCCCCGGATTTCGCCACGCATCTGTAGGCTATTGTCAAGAGATGAGTTGTGCAACTGGATCATATCATACATTAGGTACATAAACGTTTTATGCCGAGTAAACCTAGATTGATCAGCCTATATTTCGTGTATATATATAGAGAGGGAAACCTTCGGCTGTGGTGGCGTAAAGCCCAGTCTGCATATGCAAGTGGGGAAACAGGAATTGAATGTATGTCCATATGGCCTCCTACACCAGTTGGAAAAAGTGTAGGGAAGGCAGTAAGGAAATAATGAGCGTCCTGCCAATGGTTGAGCAAGGTTGTATGGGCTCGAATAGTGTATTTAATCACAGGCATGGTCTGAGAGACAGGAGGTTGATCTATTTGTTCTATATTGTGAGGACCAGCAGTTGCATGGCTAGTAGTATGAGATTGGGTATCCAGAAGGTGATAGACACCATTGAGTATTCGCATATCCGGGCTTTGACGTTCGGCATTGATATCCGTAGAAACAGAACCAGTCAGCAGAGGAGTACTTCCAGCAGGATCAGAAACATCATCTTCTGCAGCCTGCCAATCATTCTTGTAGTTGTGGTCTTTCAGGTCAACTGTGTAACCGGCTCGTTTATGATGATCTGTGTCACCTGTGAAAATGACATGATCTTGTAGCTCGGAGGGGATAAAATCCTCAGTCCAATTATTTACGGTTGAATGGTTGATGGTTATATCTTGATAGAGAGGATTGTGCTCTACCAGGTACTGCAAAGCGGCCATTACTTTATATTTACGGACAATTAAAAACGACTCCAAGTCAGAGTTAGTCGGTGGTCGGCTGTCTAGCTAAACTACTTTGGTCAACTGAGTGAATTGTAACTCAGGGCTTGGTAGTATGTGAAGAAGTGGAGCGGGGTCCTGGGGTATAACTATAAAATGGCCCCGTATTGCACGGTAGTTGACAGGGGATGATCGGCCACCAGGCCGGAGCTTTAGCACCACTCCAGCCGGGTGTGATTTGGCAATAAGATATTCTTCAGGGAGAGTGAGATTATCCAGGACCGCGGGGTAATGCTGGCAGAGTACCACATTAACATGGTTTTGAGAGGAAAATTTAGGGATCTGTCGCCGAAAGAGCGCGGAATAGCACAAAGAACACACAGTCCAGAAACCGTCTTGTAGCCCGCAATTATCAAGATGTTCTTTTCATGAGTGAAGGAGGGGATCTTCATGGAGAAGCTGGTGCGCACTATGCAGGGGAATGAGTCTGCCGCATATGCAGCAAGTCGACTCTCGGCCCGCAGCTGCAATACCGATCTTATACCGGGCAATAGACGACCGCACATGCGATGGAGAAATTTCCGGTGGAAATATGGCAGAAGCTTGTACCCGGGATTCAAACTCTTGGTGTAGTAAGTGAAGTCCTTGATGGACAAGAGAAACAAGCCTCTCAGTATCCGCTGTCTTAGGTCTAAGTAAATTTGGCGGAAGAGGAACAGGTGGATCCTTTCGTTTACGAGCACTTGGTGGCTGAGTGCTTAGCTGCGGGAATGAATTGTTAAGCGGATTAAAAGAAGCCGCATTAAAAACACTGGGTGCCTGCACAGCAGTTTCTCTTCTATGTCTGTAGTGGAAGCAACGGGCCACACTGGGCCGAGCAGCAAAAGGGCCAGCGCAGTCACGACAGAGGAGTATGTTCTGAGGGGTTGAGCGAGAGCTAGAAGCAAGGGAGGATTGACAGCGTCCGCAGAGAACCTCAGACGAATCTGCACGAATAGGAATCTGGCAGTTTACGCATTGCCGTGTTTCGATAGGAGGGGGTAAACGTGATAATTGGCAAGCCGGGCAAAGGGCAGGTTGAATAGCTGCGGATAGACGAACCTGTCGACCACAATCTTGACACAGTCGACGGGACAGCATTATCAAGCACCAAACTCCCTAGTGTCCGTATATGCGGGGTAATAATAGGAAAGAGATGGAGTGACATTTCGGAAGACCCTATAGAGCATTTCAAATAGCAGATTTACAGATTTAGTGGGGGTGGAAGATGAGGAATCAAAATTTCAAAGAAGCGGTGATGGCAGTATACGAGATGCATGAGATAAATAGAAACTCAAAAGTAAGCATGAAGATGCAGACAACTCATTCCAGTGCTAAAGTGGTAATATCAAGCAGTGCGTGATAGTAAAATAAAGTAAATTAGATGCATAAGAATTAACAATGAGGCAATCACAGAGGGGAGACTTGCAGATGAAGCCCTAGAACCCTAAGGCCAAGACAAGGCCTTGCAAAAACAAGACAAGTGGGGAGCGAATGAGAGAGGTGCGTGGAAACACGGTTTCTATGGGAGCTCCAGCCTTTTTCGCGGACGGTCTCGCGGGCTCGTTTACTTTTTCCCTTCCTCTCACTTCGTTCCTCGTTCGTTTCAGGGCATTTGTTTTTGGGATGTACCATAAATTACCGCATTATCATATTTAGCGGATTAAATGTTTATTACCTGTAAGACAACTACAACCTCATATACCCCGCGTCTAATCTCCCAGTCCTCCCCCGGGTCTCTTGGTTGGTACGTGATACTTCCACGGGCGGTGCAAGCAGCCATGGCTCCCAACCTAACAAAATATATTTTTGTGTTGATTCGTGATATGATTAACGGTGATGGTCTAACCAACTCGCAAATGGCGCTAGCTTGCATAATATGGACTCGGTGAGAGATACAGCGAAGGCTGTTCGTATTCTCGATAGGTCCAACATACGTCGTCGAGTCCATGACGAATCGAAGCGTATGTACATTGTAATTGTTAATATCTATACCGGCAATTACAATTTCTCCACCCAACCCAGGTCAGTCTTCGCTCATCAGGCCAAAAATGCGTTTCCAAACCAGAGGCCTTTCTCCTCTGCTTACCCTCCAAAAGTTCGTCGACCGGAGAAGCTCAGGACAGCCCTGAAGGAAGGTGCCCCATTTCTTAGCAAAGTCTTCACTAACCTCCCAGTTTTGCGGATCCCAAGGTGCTCCCCACACGAGGAGTGTAGCATTGCTTCTGCGCGTGTCCCAGAATGCTGTTAGGTCATGGCACATTTCGTCATCATCAAGATGATCACCCGCCCTGATGAGGTTGTCCCGCATGCGTGGGAATGGGAAGATGTCAAGCCATGGATGATGTGGAATTTCCCTCTGCAAGGCTGTTGGGCGTAAACTGGCGGGGGTGTTGTTCTGCCCCTGGCTGGCATGGGGACCATCGATACAGAAAATGGAAACGGTGTCGTCCTGACACATCCATTCCGCGGCCATACCCAAAATAGCGGCATTCTGGTAAGCTGCCCGGAGTACATTAATTCTGCTTAGTTTGATGAGAAGGTCTGTTTGTGGCGAACCGCCAAGATAACTGTCCATGGCTCTCCTTTCAAAGTCCACCATTAGCTCATGCACACTGGGAGGGGCAAATGTGCAGCGAACATGCTCCGCCTGCGATAGTCTGCATGTAATCGAATCCGACTGTGGGCTGGAAGATCTCAATAACGGAAGGTCATGGTCATTATTATCTGGCTCATAAGACTCTTTGCCACCTTGTCGTCGGCGTGACCCTGCACAGAGCGCAAGCGCCGTTCATCAGCAAGGGCTCGCTCGGTATCTAGGAAAGGGATTAATAGATGCCTCACTGAAGGCTCTCTGGTTGAGGCGATTCTGGGCTCTGCGCCGTTTAACCGGATCGGTCACCCCGGTCCAGTCATCCATATAGTTAACAATTGCTGACTGCTGCGACATCTGCTGCAGTTGGGGATGGTGGTACAGCAAAGTCGGAATAATGTGGCTAGCTCGGTGTGTACGCGATGCCTGTGGACGAAAATGAAAGGAAGTGGGCTCTTTAGGAGATTTGTATGCAGATCGCTTACACCATGGCCGTCATTGGTCCATTGCGAGCCAATGGAGTGTTCGAGGTGGCGGATGGCGGAGGAATGGTCTTGGCGTACCTTAACTCCGCCCCCGCTAATTTTCTTGGCATCTGGCAGGTTGCTTAGGTATACTTACTTGCAGGGCTTGGACTCACTTAGTACTTCTAATAAGAACACCAGCGTAACGTCAATCTCCATGCAACTGCGTATATTATGCCTTCTCTGGTCTAGTTTAATTACAAGCCCATCGTACAGCCCCATCCCACAACGATCTGCTCTAGCTTCCTCACATATCAAACCGGAGTTCCATCACTTTACCTCCTCTGGATCTGGTATTGTTGACCGGGTGATCTGTTTCGCCCCCAGTCGTTATGTACAAAGATCTAACACCTGGCTTCCGCCCGAACGCAGCCGAAGTGGCTGACATCAGTGCCGTTGAATTCGGATGCCCTGCAACGACCTCCCGGGTCCCATTCATGAAAACGCGCGTCACAATGTTATCCCGAAGTCCCGCAAGGTACGCAATACCTTCTGAGCTAATTGCAAAATCATCCGCCAGCACACCTCGGGCGATGATTTCATGCGGACCAAGAGCATGGTCAGTCTTTGTGTTTATCGGTATGCGACAGAAGATGCGTTCCGGGGTATTGACGTAGTAGACATACCCACCATGCACTTTTAAGCCGTTGATCCCCAGCAAAGGACCCTCTTTTGTGTTCGCTGCCATGGTTTTGTCCCTGAGGATAACCGAGGAATTTCCAGTACGGGTATCTAGTCCCCATACGAGGCCAGCTTCGGAATCTGAGATCGCGACTCTTCCGGCCTCATGGTCCAACGTTGCCATGCCGTTAAGGTTTCCGGCGCGCAGTGTTGCTAATCGAACCGGGCTTTCCTCTCGGCCCTCGTTTAAATTCACACTCCAAATGGAATTTGGAGTTATGACAGCAAATAGATCTGGCGAGAGCTCGGAGATGCCCGTGGCCATTTTTACGTCGGCGAAACGGTGAACGAGGCGTGCCTCGCTGTCTTTAATCTGGGTAGATGGCATGATCTCCCAAACTTCTGGAACATTCACTAGAGTTACCAGGAGGTTACCATTGGCTCGAACGGCAATATTTTCGACCCAGGTGCCGTTGGGGAATTGATAAACTTCACGAAGATCACGAGAATTGAGATTGAATGATGTTCCAACCGAGGCAAGTAATAGTAGAGCGGCATAGATAAACGCTATGCGACCAGCCATTCTGAAGACAGACTCCAACTTGTATGCTGGCGAAATTAAACATCTACGAATCTCTTGGTCGCAAGGAACTTTATAAAGATGGAATACTTGGCAGAGGGGTGAAACATTAAGATCTACATCTACAAGATGTTCTGGGCACACGTATCTTAGGGCCCCATTGTAGACCGACAAGAAGTATACTAGCAACGAAGCCAGGACGAGTGGCATATGAATATAAGCTGACGTCAACAGACCAATGGGATCTCTCCAGTAAGCAGCCTGCAGAGCTCTGTGATGATGTAATGCAGGAGCATGTTACAGAACCAATGGTACAGAATCCTGCTGATCGGAGCTTGCTTACTGCCGAGATGTTGCCGATTCACAATGCCAGAGCCCCACAGTAAGCAAATTGCAGAAGCGTGTCCACAGTAGGCAAACTGCAGAAGCCTACTACATTAACATATGGTATTCAGCAAACAAGATAATGTTGCCTGAAAGTAAATCTACCAGGGAGGCTGTCGTAGGCGCAGATAAATAGCAGAACCTCACCGAAGTATCAAAGACTTGTAAGTTGTTATCACTGATTCAGGGACCAATATTGATAATGAAGCCAGCCTTTATCGCCGTCCTCTTTGGGATTTTTTCTGCCACGGCATTGGGAACAGTTGAGCCCAGGCAACACGCCACAAACTTGTCTTGCATACAAGCGGTATACTTGTCTTCTTCACCATCACACTAGCCTTGTCTGACTTCCTAACCCATTGTCAGTGTTCCCGCCTGGCTCGCAATACTGTCTACCGTACGCACTTTCCTGGAAATGGCAATCTTGAAGTCTGGGACGCGAAACAACAAGAGGTTCGGTCCGCTTGCCGCGTTCAACCTACATCTACCGACGATGTTGCAGACATTCTGAGCGTAGTCCTAGATACGTCTTGCAATTTTGCAGTCAAGAGCGGCGGACATGCACGGTACCCCGATGACTCCGTCTCCGTTGGTGGGGTCACGATTGACCTGCAAAGGATGAGGTCCACGGAGATTTCCCCGGATCGGAAATCCGTCAGACTAGGTGCCGGCCATGTTCTTTACAGCATGTTCACGGATCTCGAGAGACATAATCTGACTACAGTTGGAGGCAGAGCTGCCGATGTTGGTATTGGTGGATTTGTTCTCGGAGGCGGATTTTCACACCTCTCGCCCGTATACGGCCTAGCGAAAGATAACGTCTTTCAGTATGAGGTATGGACAGCCTCCATATCCAACATTGGGATACACGCATTTGTACCTATAAGATACTAACGGACTCCTCGATCAAAGATTGTCCTCCCCAATGCCACAGTGGCAATTGTGAATGAACGTACCCAACCCGATCTCTACTTTGCTCTTCGCGGGGGGATGAACAATTTCGGCATCGTGACATATTTTACGATGAGGGCGGTCGAACAGGGCCAGATATACTCCGGGGAAAAAACCTACAAAGCAGAGCAGAAAACTGCTATCACAGAGCAGGCCTACGAGCTTACAACTCGCTGGAAAAATGATACCGCGATGTCTTTCTACTACGGTTTCGGCTATAACCAGGAGATGGATGAATACGATATCTCAGTTACCCAGACATATGCCCAACCGATACTTGATCCGCCCGTCTTTCGGAAGCTCAACCAAATTCCGTCTGAATCTAGCACCGCCCGGGTCGACTGGCTGACCGAGTTTAGTAAGGAGGTGGCTTCAGCAACGCCTCCGGGTGGTCGGTAAGGGCTCACTCCGCTGTGGGGTCTTAGACCCACGCTGCTAAGGACTTGTCGGCTAACTGCAGTGGTACAGAAATCTGTTCGCGACCGTGACGTATAGTCCGTCCGCGGAGCTGGACCGGGAAATCCAGGATATTATGGCCGAAGAACTACAGTCGGTCAAGAAGACTCCAGGATTCTTCCCGAATCTTGTTATCCAACCATTATATGAAGGCGCCATCCGTGCTGGGAAGCAGCGAGGTGGGAGTGCTGGCGGTACAGATGCCGATGGCCCACTTACAGGTATGCCCAGAGGATCAAGATGCCCTTCCAGAAATAAGACCGCGGCTTCTAACTATCGGTAGTCGTTCTATTGACCACACTCTGGAATGAGGTTGCCGATGATGACGCCATGGCTACTTTTGTGAACAGATGGGTTGAAAGATCTGAGGCTGCCACCAGAGATGCCGGGAAATACCACCCTTGGCGCTATATCAACTATGCAAGTAAGGAGCAAGATCCATTTGCGGGGTATGGGGAGGAAAGTCTGCAGCGGCTCAGGAGCATCCAGGCGAGAATTGACCCTAACGGTGTGTTCAGCTCAACCGGACTGTGCAGAGGGTATTTTAAGTTGTGGTAGTTTAGCAGGAGAGCGCATCCTAGGCGTTAGGGGAAGAACATAGAAGCTAGTTTTGCCGTTGCTGTAAATCTCCTAGTATAAAATTTGTTGAAGTATCCCGGTTGCTGGGATAATAATGAGGCTGAGATGACGTACATACATGTATACCTGTGTCTCAGTCTACTTGTATCTTAGACAACACAGGTAGCATATCATACAATCAACTCCTCTCATTAATATGAACACCGAAGCATCACTTAGAAATCAACACAATTACTTGGTCGGGTCCATTAACAAAAGCGCGATACCTTCACGCCTTATGTATGACTAAGAACCTGCCGCTTTAATATTACCATTAAATGTTATTTGACGACCAAATTGTATATTACCTGCATTATGAATCCTAAATACAACTAGCTATATGCAAATATATAACTACGTATTACCAAGGTGTGTAACATAAAAACCTCATTTCTTTTTAACAATAAAAATAGTAGATCTGTAGTGAAGGCATTCAAAGGATCCATGGATGAGTGTAAGCAACCTGCATTAGCGCGGTCACAATTGACGAATTATCCACGAAAATTTCTTGGATGGAACCCAGAACCCACCCGTGTCCTATTTAGACAAGGTATCTGTGACTGACCATTCCCACAACATTCAAACAACCGCAGTGGTAATTTCTCACCCGATGCAAAGCTGTAAGCAGGTTGCATGAGCGTCGGCTAACATCCAATAAAACCGCCCACCCTTGAAAGGAGCTTAAGCACCTTTGCTGCGTTGATCTTCGCCTAGCTTGGTGCCGCACTTGATAGGACAACGTGGATTTGGAGATTGTGGGGTACCCCAGGCTATCCCCACAATAAAACCGCCAAATAGGCCACCTGAAGGTAGGCCACTTAAGAGAACTGAGCAGAGTCCCAGCAGCGGAAGCCCATAGGTATCGAGGACCTTCCTGGAGGAAAGAGATGGGAACACAAAAGAAGATATGTCTGTATTTTAGACGAAATGTCTGGCGGTTATGATATAAAATTATCCCTCCCTCACAGCATATAGATAAACTGGACCTCGCAGTTTGCTAGGAAAGAACCAGTCAGGTAGCACAAGTTATATAACAAGCACCCTTTCTGTGCCTAGGGCTTCGAATCTATGAGCCCAATCAAGTCCCATCTTTGCGCCGAGACACCTCGTGTTTGTATTAATTTACTACCGTGCACATCTCAACCACGGCTGCGGGAATCTCGTCCCACCCCGGCTATGCTCCTGTATCCGCACCACAGGTTTGGACTCATCGGGATTGGCTGGAGATGACCCAACAAAATGAATGGAAATAAATACTCCTCAGTTAATCTCCATGTCAATTATTGGTTATTCTTTTAGATCTTTTGACTCTAAAGGGCTTATTTGAAGTTTAGTCTCGAGTTTAAATTCTTGAGAAGTCTAGAGAATATATTTATTTAAGCTTAAAGATAAAGATACTCGAGTAACTAGCTGATCTGCAAGAGTTACTATATCCAGATTCTTTATCAGTTCTCTGCCGCAGGAGTAGACCTCGTCTAATTAATTATAAACAAAGTACTGCTGCCATTGGTCTAAGAAACAGATAAATATATTATGTATCATGTCTTTAAATAATAAATTTATTCAGCGGAGCTTTGCAGCAATTCGCTGAAAATCACAGATCATTACTAAATTATTGCCTTGAGAATTAATATCTAACAAGACTTTAACTGTCATAAGTCTCTCCTCTGCTGCAGATAGACTATATATTAATGTAATTCTAGTCCATTGTTGCGCTTCCCAGTACTTCTCCGTGTTCCTGTTCCTTTCTGCCTACCTCACTGTACCGCCCCCTTCACCGCTTTGTATGTAGAACTTAGCAACATCCTGCTCCTGCAGCTTAAAAAAATCAATCTTTCTACACCATAATCAGAAGCACCCAACATCCATAGATCTGCTGCAAGTACAGAATCTCCTTAACTAATTGTTTCTAGTACATGAAATGCAATTGTCTAGAGAATCCTGGTGTAAAGTGTTGTGATCTCAGGGGAAAGATGGACAGGATGAGGCTGTATCAGCTACACGTACGTAGCCTACTGAGGACCAGATGCCATTCCGATAGATACTCAATTTTATGGACGACTGTATCAACTATCTTGAGCGCTTTTCCTCTGCTCCTCATAGGTATAGCCTTCAGGGGTTGGGAGCCGGTGATCCGGCCAAGCCACTAGGATCACGTGGCCTCGTATAGATTCATATCATAAAGGATCTTATTTTTTATCTATCAATAGATAATCTCAATTTCATTGCCGTCAGGTGGCTTGATTTAATCAAGGACTTCTCGTGTCTCAATCATATAGATATCCATTAGAATAGAATCACGTCATGTGGTGTAGTTTTCACGGTCATTTAGAATAGCTGGTTTTCTAGTTCCAAATTTTGATTTGACCAATCGTCGAATACGTTCCTATTCACGATATGCGAGATTTAACTAATGAATCACCGCATTTCGGTCACGAGAAGTATTTTAACTTATTTCCTTATATAATTATTGTACAGGTGTTTCTTGAAGCTGCTCTGTACACATTTCACGTCTTATTTCTTTACGTAGCTGTTGAACTATCTCCTCGCGCAATTGACGGAGCAATTCAGTAGTCCTCCATCATTTCTGCTTGATAGTCCGAGGGGTTTTCATCAGTTGAACCATTCAATATCTGATCCGCAGATATAGATATCTCCGGTGCGTAGGATCGATTACATGTCGATATCTGAAAGGGTACTTCATTTGATTTAGTGCCTCGTGAGGCTTTCGGCGGTATTCTAGCTAAAGATACCTGCTTCGCGGTCCCGATTCAGGGGTAAATCCACGATTTTAACGCTCCCCCCCCTTGTATTGATAAGGGGTGCAAAATATAGGTATAGCACGTTGCTCAGAGCTTCAAGAATTGATTCTGCCTATCTTATACTAGCAAGAAGCCGTATTCTCTCTGCATTGAGGGATCATAACCTGTGGGAAGCGATAGATGCTTATTCTATTGGCCGGACCGGCCAAACTATCTAAATATCTAGCTTACTAAGTGATGACTAAGCGAGGTCGACCATAGGGCAGACGGCGTAGAGAACGTCTGTATGTTCCAACAATATCCATATATCACGTGACCTGGGAGCCAACTGCCTTGGCGACATGCAAGTAACTACTACTGATGACGCGCGCTGAGCACGCTGTGGCCCTGAAACGATGAAAATTGTTGTGACCTCAGGGGAAAGATGGGTAGGATGAGGCTGTATCAGCTACACGTACGTAGCCTACTGAGGACCAGATGCCATTCCGATAGATACTCAATCCTATGGACGACTATATCAACTATATTCATCGCATCTTCTCTTCTTCTAATGGGTAAAGCCTTCAGGGGTAGAAGTCGCTGATCCGGGCCAAGCCACTAGGTGATCACGTGTCTCGTATAGATTCATATCGAATATGAAGGGTAGGAACGAGAAATTTAGTAGAAAAAGACGACGTTTTGCTTCACTGACACTTGATAATGTAAATGAGCGTTGACCAATAAGAGGCAGATGGTATTACTAACAGCTGAAACACCTTAGAAAAGAGAAAGATGAGGAATTTGCTAATCAGCCACGGTATTTGGATTGTGTAAAGAATCGGCGTACGTGGTATATAGTGAGGTGGAATGACAGGCGAATAGCAAGAAGAGACCAGTAGACAGACAGCATGATGAGAAGGCAGCACTGGCATAGGCCGATTATTGCAATAGTGGACAGAAATGGTACACAGTATAATATACTAGGATGGACCTTGAAAAACATACAAAGCTGGTAGTAGAACAAGAGAGTAAAGAAATATAGATAACTGAATATGAGAAGGAAGAAATGTAATCTAGAATCCAACCAAGCACTAATAAGAGAGAAGCTTGGCGGGTAAGTAGACTGTGTATTATTATTATTATTATTAATCAAGTTTAACGTCCATATAGAGCCGTTGGCTAT
>MBFL02000436.1:0-27643 GCA_001696595.2 Aspergillus hancockii | reverse complement strand
GCCCCCTCCCTTACACCTCCAACCAGCAACTAACAAACCCATCTCCCTCAAACAGAACAGGTGAACACGTCGACGTCAACTCCCTAAACCTAGTCGGCGCCCAAGCCCCCCTAGTCAAAGCAATCATCTCCACAGGCGTCCCCACAATCGTCGTCCTCTCCAGCGGCAAACCGATCACCGAAACCTGGCTCTCAAACAACACAGCTGCACTCGTCCAACAATTCTACCCTTCCGAACAAGGCGGAAACGCCCTCGCCGACGTCCTCTTCGGCGACTACAACCCCTCCGGCAAACTCTCCGTCAGCTTCCCGCACTCCGTCGGCAACCTACCCATCTACTACGACCATCTCAACTCGGCCCGCAACGTCGGCGGCGACGCCGGGTACGCCGATGCCAACGGGACGCTCGTCTTCGGGCACCAGTATGTGCTTGGGAAGCCGCAGGCGTGGTATCCGTTTGGGTATGGGAAGAGTTATACGGAGTTTGAGTATGGGGATGTGAGGCTGAGTAAGACGAATGTGACGGCGGAGGATACGGTGGTTGTTAGTGTTGATGTTAGGAATGCGGATGCGGAGCGGGATGGGACGGAGGTTGTGCAGGTTTATGTCGTTGATGAGATTGCGAGTGTTGTTGTGCCTAATCGGTTGTTGAAGGGGTTTAAGAAGGTGGTTGTTCCGGCGGGTGAGACCAAGACTGTTGAGATTGAGCTTAAGGTGAAGGATTTGGGGCTTTGGGATGTGCGCATGCGGTATGTTGTTGAGCCGGGGGCGTTTGGGGTGCTTGTTGGCAGTAGCTCGGAAGATATTAGGGGGAATGCTACTTTCTACGTGCAGTGATTTATATATGGGTTGGAGAGGGAGGGAAAGAAATTGGTGGACTTTGATGTGAGGGGGTGGTTTCATTCTCGAAGGCTGGATTATACAAATAATTGCTCAATTGATGTTAACATAGCACGTTTTTGTGGACATGGCTCGTGAAATAAGTTATCGTGATTCATAGACTGATGCGTAGGTGTATGTTTCCTTGCCATCCGATCATCCGAATATATAGTTGTTCGGTATCGTGTTGATCATGCAATTTGTGCTAAAATAAACCCGAAAGACAGCTCATGGACTCAAATGGACTCAAATGGACATATACAGGTGTGAATACTCTTCGAAATGTTCCAGAGGGTAGAGTAGTTCCTATCTCACCAGAGTATGACTTTCGGCAAGCAGGAGAAGATATGTTCCCCAGAGCTAGATGGAGTATAAACGCTGAGTTAATTGGAAGAATCGGTTCTGCTCTCCGGCTCATTGGTTGAGTTAGTATCGTTCTCGGCTGCACCCTCGGCTCTCAGTTGCGGAGTCTCAGCACCGTTGGTACTATCGGTGCGGATTGGTGTGGAGGGTTCTGCGTAGCTATTCCTGTCGCCAGCTGACTTGCCCTCTCTCCTAGTTTTGGCGCCCTCCTTTAGCTTTTCCCATCGATCTCTGTACTTCCCTAGGACATTCCGCAACTTGTCATTCTCACGACCAGCCTTTTCGAGATCCCTCTCACTGCGCTGGATCAGTTCCTCGAGCTCTTTGATGCGTTGTTCTTGATCTGGACCAGTCGGCGCAGAGAGGGGGGCTATGGGCGAAGCGACCGCAGAAGACTGAGGATGGTTCTCGGGCGATGGGAGGTTTTGATGATGTATAGCTCTCAGGGATTGCTGCAAAGCCATAGAAGATGATTGCGCGTTGACCTCCCACATGTGCAGGCGTTTGGATAGAGTGTCCGTCAGATGCTTCAGAGCTTGGTTTTCCATCTGCAGTTCTTCGAGGGTCTTGGGGTTCTGTATACTAGTGAGTTTATCTTTGCCTCGAGAGCCCCTGCCCTTACTTCCAGTCAGGCTCTGGCGCATCTCTGGTGACGGCGGGGTTTCGCGGGCATCCACAAAGTCCTCGTCGCCTTCTTCGAAGCTGTTTCTTCGGGCTTCCTTCTCCGCTCTGCTGAGGATCCCAGCATAGGATAGGGTCCCGCCTGTTGTAGGCACAACGTAGAAGGATTCAGCTGGGTTTCCTGTCCCCCCACCTGTTGAGTCTCGGACGGCTCGCAATGCAGCACGTGAGAATATCTTGCTAACGTCTGGTTCAGTTGAGTGGCTTTGGCGATCAGAGACAGCAGATTGACGGTCCACCTTCGTGTCCGCCGACGACTTGCGGGCAGATTCAGCCTGTCCCGATACGTCGGATCCTAGGGGAAGACCTGCAAAAGCCAGTGGCGCGGACAGCTTGGAAATGAGCCCTTCGAAGGTGGAATAGAACCGTTGAAATGGCTCCTCTGGAGTGACTCGTCTGTTCTTTTGTTGAGAGGACTCGGGCTCCGGGGGCACAAATTGCTGTGATGTGATGTCGGTAGGGCCCGCCGCCGGCGGTAACCATGGCTGCTTCGATGTCGTACGGCTTGAACGCTCCTTTCCCACGTAAGCTTGCGTCCCTCGTAATCTCGATTCACTGGTCCTGATTTTTGCTGGCCCTTCTGTCATCTTAGCTCCTGCCTGCTGAGAGGAAATTGTAGGTGACGCTGGAGAGCTACGGTGTGGTTGCGACGGGATCCCCCGTGCCGAAGCCAAGTTACTAGCGATGGATGAAGTCTCCCTTGCTGGCAGGCGAGCGTGTCCTGACAGCTTCGGTAGGTGCTGTTGGGTATCCGAGGTCGGAGACGCTGTCTTCGCTCCTCCAGTTTCCGTAGTCAATTGCTGGGTATTCGGGGCAGCAGCGGGTGGGTTTTCATGTTGAAAACGCAAAATTTGGGCGAGCTTTTTATGATGCTGTTCAAGGAGTTGTAGCGTCCTCAGAGCCTGTGTAGAGTGTGCGGCACCTTAGTCACCACAGGGCTGTGAACGCAGGGATAACATGCGGACGTACTTCACGATCAGAGCTAATCTGGGCAGCTGCAGCGAATTCGCCGGCGGCCAGATCATGTTCCTCGCTGGCGGCGACTGGATTCGCCTTGCGAGTTTCCAGAACTGCGTTTCGTGCATGTGTATGAGCCTTGTCCGGGGAGATTCTGTCAGGCTGCGTGTACGATGCAAAAAGCTCTCAGTGTGGGACGCCATGACCGATAACGTACCAATGTGAGCGGTGCAGTCTCCATGGCTGCAACCCTATCGCTTTCTTACTGAAAGATAGTTATACCAGAAGACTCACAGATGGGGTTGCCTAGACCCACTAATGGGACGGACTCTAGATCGAATGGAAGAATGATTAGTAGCAGCAAGGTCACATCTCACAAGTGACGCCATTTGCCGAACCCGTCACGGTAATTTTACCACTCACGTTACAGAAAGTTACCGATTTCCCCAGTTTAGTCAGCTGTCTGGCTATCTTCTCAGGATGGAATAAACAACGACGGCACATCCCATGAAAGCTTCAGGGAAAGTAATTATGAAATTCTCATGAAGTTAGGAAGCAAGAATCAATATTATTCATAACCAGCAGGTCACCCACTTATAAGCAGTATCGCTTTTGCATCAACCCACAGTCACATGCATACTAAATCCAGCAAGTCTCAGAGCCCGGATCTATCTAGTAGATCATGCCACTGAATTAGTCTCTAGAGGGGGGATGTTCCAGAACAGAAGATGTGGCACACATAATTCAGATCTCATGGTTAAAGGAATATACTCTGACTCTGCAGACGGCTATCCAAGCATTAAAGGTACACTAAGTCACCGCAAGCCCTCCTTTCACCGTCTGTGGTAAAGGGAGTAAGAGTTTCACATAATACAGAAATCTTCATATCCACAGCGAATTGGTGTCAGTATATAATTCAAGAAATTTGATCGAAACATCGTTTGCCTGTTGTTGTTCAATTCTCTGTCAAAATCTCTTTATGGATCATTATTCCCTTGGATGTCTGGGACTCCCCTCCCCAGCATTGCCTCTTTGTCACTCTGACTCAATAGTTTACTTGAGTAATGTTGGAGTTATGCAACAGATTGGGTGTAGTGGAAAGCTTTGTACAGGAAAATCCGCAGAATGGCAAATGCTGATTCTATTTGGCATGAACCTGAGAGTCTTCACTTTCACCTACCTCAGGCGATATATCATACTTCTATAGGATGAAGACCCGGCGGCTTCAACGTTTGCTGAATAAAGAGAAGCCAAACCTGGTAGACTCAGCTCCACAACAAGTCCTAGCGAACCCTTGACTTCAAACTCACGTTTCCGACTTGAAACACTTTCAGTCTAACTACAAGTTCAAGAGCAAAATAAAGACTCCATATGTGCTTGTTCGTAGGCCTTAGTCACGTCCGCTGCGGCCACTCTAGATACGAACAATCTGAGATGTGTCATGAGATTCCTAATCTGTCGGGAAGCACAAGCCGTCGGGATGAAAGTGTTCAAAGCGATACCTCGTCTGAAACGCCGGTAAAATACACGGACAGAGGAGGAAGGGAATGTTGAAGTGTGGTATCTGGTTGAGGACTATTGTCCGGGGTGTCGGGAAGAGAGACTTCCCGAAAGTGGTGAAGCTATAATTATGGAACAGGTGTCTTGATGTATGTTGGGGCGTGAATTTATTGGCCAATTGGGTTGAGTTGGGAAGTGTATGCATGCTACGGGGTAATCATGCAGGGTGCGGTCTGATCAAGAGAAAATTGTCTGTTAGCATCGAGAATCCTACTCGTGCCGGTAGGTTGAGTTCAAGTCAGTTGAAATATACAAAACAGAAATATAGTTCATAAATATGCTCAGTATTTTGCTATATTAGATCTGGTATTTGCCATAGTTTGTGTGAATGGATTGCGAGAGCAAGCCGGAGTCGGGTTCTAAACTATATATTTAGGTCGACGCTCTTGAGATATTGGAACCAAAGTGAACACTAAAGTTCTTCCAACTAATATACCTGACAGTTAGTAGTACTATAGAGTGTCAGAGCTAGAGTAATCTCTGCAGATTCGCATATCACTTAAAATAACAGAAAATGAAAAAAAAAAAAAAAGAAACACGTCAGCACTGCTGCGGGAACTGATGAGAAAAAAATGGATCTCCCCGACTGGGAGTCGAACCCAGGTCTCCCGCGCTTGTTCTCGCATGAGATGACAAGCGGAAATCATGACCGTTAGACCATCGAGGAATTGTTGTAGAGCTCTAGCAAAAATTTAATATAGATACCAAAACGAATTCACAAAGAAGATTTCTAGTTACTGCTGGTAGGAACGAAGAGTGTCCCAGGTTTGCGGTTACTGAATGGTGTGAACATCGGATTTGCCTCGGTGGGCTCGGACCTTAGGCTCCTGTGGATCTTGCTGCACACAAGTCGCCCGGGACTTATAGATGACTGGGTCTACGCTTTTTTGGATGTGTACCTGTTGCTTTTGCACACCTCACACCATGGCAGAGCCGTAAATGGTGTTTTGTGCTTTGCTGCTGCATTTCGTCGTCACGGACGAGCGTTTTACCACAAGACGGAATCCCCTTCCATAATTGAATCCAGAGGCATGTAAGGGACTATGTCAAACAGCTTGCTGCAGAATAACTGAGATAACGCAATGGACCCAAACCAAGCTATCATATGTTCTTACAGGATAGTTCCCTGAAAGGAGAAGACACAAGCACTGGAATATTGTTTAGATTTGAGGTTTGGAGTCGCCGTTTCAGTACCCCCCGTCCTCTCCTGTTCAATCGAGGTCCAAAGTTTGAAGCATACTGCCGAAATCCAGCCAAACTTGTGGACTCCTGCACCGTGCCTGCAGCAGTAGAAGTTCGACTATATTGGTATTAACATCCTGGCTCTGGCCCAGTACCCGCCGACCGGTGCAGTCCTAACGCCCGGCATGGAGGATGGGAGTATTGGAAGACCCATAAGCTGAAATGGCACTAAGCATACCAGAATTGTCCGAAGACATTGAGGGAGATGCGGAAACTAGATAGATACAAAATTTGTTTACAGTTGATTCTCAAGAGGCAAATATTGAACAGGCATGAAATTTATTCTTCTACACTACTTGCGCTTGTCTAGAAGTATGCCGTACCCCTTGGCCATAAGTGAGGATTATTAGACCTAGACACGGGAAGCTAAGGGACTGTTATCTCGTAATAATGGTTACAACGTTGTTGGACGGATCGGATGCTGAATACCTCCGTGTGGGGAGCTCTATATAAGGGACTTCCCCTGATAACCTGGTATTGGTTGAAAGCCACAAACCTCGTCTATGACCGCTCATGTAAAATGTTTATTACAGGTACGAATACGTGTGTCTTCTCGGTGAATTAAATTGTACAGGAGTATGACAGATCTATTAATAGACTGGTCTTGGCACGGATTTATAGATGAGTCTTGATGTGAGCTGTCCTAGTAGTGGATCTGAAGTGATCACTGATATTCCGCCAAGGACTGCAAATTTAGTGCATCTTAATTTCCTCCCTAGGACGGTGGCTTTGTTTTTTAGTACGTGCATCTATATTGCTATCAAACCCACGATAAAAATAGGGTTAATGATCGTCATGTTACCCCTGATGCTGAGTCATCCCGTAAGGCTTGAAGACTAGGCCTGAAGCGGGAAGGTAGTAGTTTACCGTGGTGGACAGCTACGCCTGAACAGGTTACGTTTCATGACTGCGGAGTTGCCCAGATGTTGAACTGAACGCTGTCTCTTGAATCGCTTCGTCATTCTTCCTTCTTGTTTCTGCGCCCCCCTCTTCCTCCGCCCCTTATCACCACCTTTCCCGTATTTCTTCTTTTATTATCCCTAATCCCTGTTGAAGAGGATAAACCTCCAACCTGATGGCTTTCCGACTATCTGCATCTTTCCCCTCCGTCTAGCTCCATAGGCTACTCCTATCAGGTCCGGTTGCCCGGCGGTTCACGCTGTACACTACCATGCCCATATGCCCTCAACATCCACATTCATTACGCCTCTTTCGTTCCTGTCGTTCAACTTGTTACACTAACCGTCTCCCATCAACTGTGAGGATTCGCTCCAATTCCTTATGGACGATAACTCCCTGAACCCCGAGGTCTACCCGGCTTCCTCGTCTGACACGCAGAGCGTCGGTAAAATCAATCGCTCGAAGACTTCTATTGATGACGCTTTTGCAAGCTCTGGTCGGAGCAATGGCCGCTCGTCGTCGATCGACTCCACTTCCGACAGACCGAAGTCTCAAGCAGGCGAGGGAGCTGATTCCGCAAAGGCTGGTCCAAGCGGATTTTCAAAACTCCTTGCCGCTAGAAAGAAACGGAAGAAGAAGGAAAACCAAAAACAGGCGGAAGAGCTGCCGACACAATTTGAGTTAGAAGATGAGAAGGGCATACAAGAAAGATCGGATGAGCCTTCGGGGAGCAGGCCTCCATCAGCATCTAAGCATGACGCGCAAGGACCTCCACAAAACAAGGCGGTCGATCTGTTGACCGATGACTCCGAACCTAATCGGTGAGTTACGTAGTCGTATAATGTCGCGCTGTACCCGCGAACTATATAGCAACAGATCTCTGACTTGGAAATGCCTTCGCAGGATCTCTCCTCTCGCTACTCAAACCTCCCATTCTGGCTTCTACGCAAGTTCATCACCATTGATAAAAACAACATCTACGGACGCAAATGATACCGATAGTATTTATGCTGATGTAGAATCTGCTGTCAGTGGGCCAAGCGCTACTGCCCATTCAGAGTCTCATGCGGATACGGATATCCCGAGGCCCACCTCTCAACCCAGCTCGACATTAGGTGTCCCTGAAGACCGCAACGGAAAGAAAAGAAGTGTTTCACCTGGAAGACGATGGAAGGGTGCATTCGGTTCAGCCCAGGATAAGAAAGACTCCAACCGCGATCGATCATCTTCTACTCCAAGTGAGGGCAAGAAAGGCGGGGGTCTCTTCTCAAGCAGTAGAAGGAGCAGTACATCCTCGAAGAAAGCCCCATCAATTATCAACGAGCCCCCTCCGCCTCTGCCACCTCTAATTCGTACAGATATCAAGGAAGAGAAGCCTATTCAGCCCTCGGACCAATCCGTTCCAAGAACACCTCCCCACAGTGCTATACCCGCACCCCACACTACAGTGACCCCGCCAACTCCTCGGACTGAGGCTGCCAATATGTTCTCATCTCCGGATGTTACTGCATCGCCAGATTCGCTGAAAGGGAAAGACCCACTGCCAGCAGGAGTCGTAGTAAGCCCATCGGGAAACATGATCTCCCATCGTCGTGTGCGATCTGCTTCTTCGGTTAGCCACAAGCCTAGTAAGCTTTCAAATTCAGTATCTGCTCTGGGTCCAACCATTGAGGAAACAAAGGTGGCTTCGAAATCTCCTGCTGGCACCCAACAGAGTGGGTTCTTCTCTTCTGTCTTCACCGCGGCGCAGAATGCAGCTTCAACTTTTAGCAGCAGTCTCAATACGCAGTCAAAGGCCCGCAGCCCCTCCCAACAGGCACCCGTGGAGTCCGAGGATTCTTCAACCAAGGATGGCGGAAGTGGCGCGAGCGACACACGGGATTCTAACGAGACCGAGCAGAAAAAGCCGTTGGCAATCGAGACACTAGGGTCTGGGGATCTTGACTTCAGCCATTTGGACATCGCTGTGCCGCCTGGCGGTTCTGTTTCAACCCCCGACGGTGTTGTCATAACGAAGCCGGAGTTACCTTCGGACAAACGTAAAAACACTGCGGTCCACCAGCGAGATGAGGAAGCTGCAAGGCTTGAGGATCGACACGCCGCGCGTGCCGTAACCATGGCCTACGAAAAACCATCTGATATTTCGGTGGTCCCGCCGTCGGATGAAAGTTTGGACTTGCAATCTTCAACCTCACTTCCGAAGGACGCTGCTGGCGACCGCACCTCTCCAAGTGGCAGTGTACTGGACGGCGAAATAAACGTCCGTCCGTCTCGTAGTGGGAGTGTCCGCAGCCGGTTGACCGGGCGGCGTCGTCATCGAGGCTCGTCGGCGGCAACTGCATCAACAGCCGCTGCCGCTGGAGCTAGTACAACTGCACTTGGAATCCCAGGAGGGAATGCGAGTGTTCCGCGATTGACGGGGTTTGCCGTTGCTAGTAAAAAGCGGAACAGAGACTTCCATCAACTGTTCCGCAGTGTTCCCGAAGATGATTACTTGATCGAAGATTATAGCTGTGCCTTACAACGGGAGATCATTTTGGCTGGGCGAATCTATGTGTCAGAGGGCCACATTTGCTTTTCTAGTAACATCTTGGGTTGGGTGACTACCCTGGTAATCAGCTTTGATGAGATTGTCGCGATAGAGAAGGAATCGACGGCGATGGTGTTTCCCAACGCAATTGCCATTCAAACATTACATGCTCGTCATACTTTCCGAAGTCTGCTCAGTCGAGAGTCCACTTACGATCTGATGGTCAACATTTGGAAGATCAACCACCCAGCTCTCAAGAGCTCCGTGAATGGCACCAGGGTCGCCCAGGGCACAGGGGATAAGACTGAGAAGGCTGGAGAGGAGAGCGAGGCTGGAAGCGAAGATGATGACGAGATCTATGATGAGGATGAAGACGGTGATAACGCCGATAGTTTCTTTGAACCCGCCGATGCTAGCGTCAATGGAAGCGACAAATCAGTGCCCATCAAGGGACCAAGCCGACAGGCTTCCGGGAACCTCCCGGTTAATGGTACAGGTCCAGCCGCAACGTCCAACACGAATGGTGACTCGAAAGGCGGCAAATCATCGAACGAAGACGGAGAAGGAGACTTCCCCGGCCCTGCTACCCACGCCCCCACAACCTACACTGATCCTGCGGGCCAGTACGACAAAGTGGTAAAGGATGAAATTATCCCCGCTCCTCTTGGAAAAGTCTATTCTTATGTCTTTGGACCGGCATCGACTTCATTCATACCCAAATTTCTTGTCGAGAACCAGAAGTCCGGCGAGCTCCAGTTCGATACCGAAAACAGCGGCCTTACCAACGAGAGCAGGACCAGGCAATATTCATACATCAAACCGCTCAATGGATCTATCGGGCCTAAACAGACGAAGTGTATTAGCACTGAAAACTTGGATTTCTTAGACCTAGAGAAAGCCGTTCTCGTTACTCTAAGCACTCAAACTCCTGACGTACCAAGCGGCAATGTTTTCTGCACGAAGACAAAATACTTGTTCACCTGGGCTGCTAACAATCAGACACGTTTCTTAATGACATGTACTATCGAATGGTCTGGAAAAAGTTGGCTGAAAGGTAAGTCCACCATGATTTAGCCCAAGAACGAGGCACTGATGAGTCCCAGGTCCTATTGAAAAGGGTGCGATGGATGGTCAAGGGACTTTTGGAAACGACATCATTGCTGCGCTCAAGGCTGCTGTTGCGCCCCGTGGCCGCGCAGCCTTTAAAGCGACCGGCAAAGGAAAGGGACGACGCAAGAAGGGTGATGTTGCTAGCGAGGAAGCGGTTGCAGTGGCTGCCAACGCAGCAAGTGATGCAAGCGCACAACAAGCACAAAGCTGGGGACTTTTCGAACCAATCCGTGGGTTCGTGGAATCTATAACTAGTATTTTCAAGCCCTTGTTGGGCGGAAACGTAGCCATACTGGTCATTGGTGTATTGCTCTTCCTGGTTTTCTTCCGAGGTCCATCTAAGTCAACGATGTCATCACACGATATCGGATGTCCTGGTTATTCATTACCCCAACGACTGGCTGCCTACGAAGAGATGTGGCGAAGAGAAGAGAGTGAGCTTTGGAGCTGGTTGGAAGACCGCGTTGGAATGGACGGCATGGCTTTTCCGACTGTGAACAGGCCGGGTGAATCGCGGACACATGGAAGGGGCCGAAAGATCCAGAACGGACGCGACTTCGCGAATAAGTTAGACGAAGAAAAGATGTCAGCTCGGGAGATGGACCACGCTATACGTACCACCCGCGAGAGGCTTGACACTCTTGAGAAAATCTTGAATGGCCGAAAGAAATCGACGACAGAGGAGGAAGCAGTGCATTCTGAACTGTAGGTAAGCAGGTATGGTGTCTGCTTCGCAAGCACCCAAGGCGAGAAACACATGAAAGAAGAAAGAACAGTCCCTCTTTGTATTGAACTCTTGTATAGTCGAGTTCAACACCACTCACTCCATTTCCATTTCCTTTTTTTCTTTTTTTTTTTCCTTTTCTTTTCTTTTTTTTTGTCACTTTTCTATCTATTGGCCTTATCATTTTTTGTTCAGCGGGTGTTCGGTGTACAGAATATCATGTTGAGTATCTATTTCATCCCCCCTGTCACATCCAATCCATCAGGTCATGTTGACAACAATCGGCGATTGATTTGCATACTGCTGAGCGGAGCAATATCTCTCTTTGTGTTTCTACATTTGTTTTGGATCTCAGCACTTGGGAGAAATTTCTTTGCACATGAGCGCCAACTCCATGTTTATACATACAAGTCTCAAAATAGGTTTTCTTTGTGTTTTAGAGTCTCAACTTCTTCTTTTCTTGTATGACTGGTCAGTTATTTTCTTCCTTGTATCCATTCCTCTTTACCATATTCGTCTTTGAATGTAGTTGAATCATGTAGATTTGATGTGGTCACTAATCCAGCGTGCAAGGGTTGTTTCTTTCTCTCCTTTCTTGTCTGGCGTAACTAAAGAGGAAGTGCACTACGCTTGAACATTATCAATAAAAATGGTCAGTTTTGGTTTTAATACTGTGATCTTACGGTCTCACTTACAGAGCATGAAGAGAATACGAGCATATCTTTCTGGTATGTACTTACGGACTTATCTAGACAATAAGTGGGCGAAATAAGGCGATATCAATTTTAGCAGAGTAACAGACTATATAGAAATACGAGCAAAAGGGAGCAAAAGGGAGCAAAAGGGATATATGGTACAGTACACAAAATCGCGGATGCAAAAAGACAGCATTATGTCGTATGCGTTCCATGCTGTTTAAAAATAAGTTAAACAGAGGCTGGGAATAAAGGATACTGAAAGATATATGGACAAAGGAGAAAACACGA
Source organism: Aspergillus hancockii (assembly GCA_001696595.2). Classification (NCBI taxonomy): domain Eukaryota; kingdom Fungi; phylum Ascomycota; class Eurotiomycetes; order Eurotiales; family Aspergillaceae; genus Aspergillus; species Aspergillus hancockii. Next base: position 15,712 of record MBFL02000436.1, on the reverse strand, counting down.
GCTCGTGAACTAGCACAGGTATTCTCAAAACATAACCAAAGTCAAAGCTATATAATCTGGCTTATAATTAGATGGAAGGGGTTCGTATGATCGTAAGAGGATTGCTAGGGAAGTCGTGACGGGTGTAGATGCAAAGATGGAATCATGTACCCTCATATGGCCGAGGGGAGGCGAACGATGACCGCGACGATTTCTGACCGTCTTGCTGTTCTTGTTTTTTCTTTTTCTTCTTTTCGATCTTCTTCATCGCTTCTTTGGTGAGTTGCTCACGGAAGAGCCGTTCCACCACATCCTTCTTGCGAGTCCTTCTGTCGCCGATCATGATTAGAACTCCTCCGCTGATGTTGCAGGTAATTGAGCAGCAGAGGATGACCGTGGTTAAAGCAAAGGGGCGGTGGTGGTAGTTGATACCCCATGTGCAGGCGCCAAGGGCGATTTGAAGCAAGGAGTGACAGTCTAGCAGGACGACAATGGCGATGAGTATGCGAAGAGGAAAGGCATGATGGGTCAGAGTTTCGTGGGGTTTGTAGAAGGTATGCGAGTTGGAGAACTTGGTTTGGTGGTGCGCGAGCTTCTGTTGCTGTAAACGGTTGAGCACCGTGAACTCGTGTTCTTCATCTTTAGGGGTATCTCCAAATTCAACGTCAACGTCAATCTCACGACGGCTGGGCAGGTCATTCTTGTCCTTGAGATCCGGCAACTGGCGCTTCCGGCGGATCTTCCATGTTAGAAACGTGTAGTGAGCGATGAAACACATGTGATATGTGTCAATCGCACGGAATGGTGCCAGTCCATCACCCATGACGGCGAATAGGGCAACAAGCACGTTATCAATGACGTTGATAATATACAATTGCCGTCCGCCAACGTTGATCCACCCTGTAGTCTCTATTAGCGCCCTGCACAATGAGGCGGTGGAATTGAGTATAGAGATATCATACCGATGAGGAACAGTACCCAAGCAAGGCCGAAAAGCGTAATGAGGGTTGCATATAGGGTGATAAGAAACCCAAGTGCTGCAGGTCTAGCAGTTAGTAAATGATCTTTAGTCAAGACTGCTCAGGACATACGCTTGGAGACATATTTTCCAAAACCCTTCATTGACCGTTTGAACTTCGAGCGACGGGAATGCAACATATGCCTGACATGATCGTTCAACTCTTCTACATCTCTCGCGGTCCAGCCCTCAAGATTGCTTCCATCGGGCAGCACAGCAAACTGTGGATCTTGTTTCCCCAGTACCGCCGAGAGACTGGTCAGAGGCCGTTCTAGTGACGGACGGCCCTCCAGGACCTTTTCTTCTTCGGCTTCTTCGGTTTCTGTTGTCTCCTCTCCGGTGGATTCCGAAGATTCCCTTGGAGGCGAGAGCGTGTATGTCTGGTTGCGATTCAGCCACGGCCCTAGATTAGGAACGAACAGAGAGTTCTGCACGTTCGTGAGGGTTGACAAAGCCGAAACCTCCGGATCTGGACCTGGTTAGTGTATGTTGCTATGGATGCCTAATTCGCGGCTTACCAATAACATCTAACACATCCACCACATGAGGGTGATATTCATTGTCCATACCCTCGGTCGCTGTTTCAGGAACCGCCCCAGTTGTAGATGCTCGATGCCGCGAAAACCGGTTCATAGTAGCTTCACTGGTCCAACGCAGGAGACCTAGACTTCCTCTCCTTTGCACTCGCGGGGGCCCGGAGGGGAACGGCTCTGACCCTGGTTGATTTGAAGGAGGAAAGTTGACCGGACTCTGAGGTTCTTCCATCAAGGGATGCATCTGATCTGGTTGGAGTCGAGGCAGGGCGGATGGAGTGGGAGCAGAATATGGCGCAGAATATCGCCCCGGCCGGGGCTCGGAATTGCTGCGGCGACGGTTTCCCTGCCATGAGTCTTCGTCTGTTCCCTTGGTCGGGGGAGGCGATGAAACAATGATGCTCGATGCATTACGATTGTTACGATAAACGGTTGGCTGAACTTGGGGGATGGAATTTTCCAGGGACGGTAGGCGCTGAAGGCGAATGGTAGGGCGGCGAGAGCGGAGCGAAGTCGCTCGTTGTCGCCGTTGCGATGACGTCGGTTGCGACGTGGATGGGGGTTGCGGGACTTCTCCAGAAGGACCATGAGACCCTTCGACGGGCTCGATAGGATCCATTGAAGGGAATGGCCCAACTCTCAGCTGGGGTGAGAGGTCAAAGAGACAAAACTAAATGCAGATATGGCCGGGGAAAACTGGAACGGAGAGTAGAAGAGGAGGAAGAAGCAGAAGTTCATGTGAACCTTATTGGCAAATCTTGAGTAAGCAAAGGCGCCAAGCCATGGAACTGATCTAACCTTATTGTGAACGATGCATAATCATTGGTGGATTAGACGGCCAAGAGAAAAGAATCACATAAGGCTAGACAGACTTGTGTGATAAGATTAGTTGAGCGATTAACCCCCCTTTTTTGGTCGGCATTTCCAGGTGGAGACCTGAAGAATGGTCCAGGCTGAGATTACACTAGTGACCATATACTAATGGATGGAATAGATTCATACAAGCAAGGCTTCTGCGTTGTTGACCCAACAATGTAATTGAAATGCAGGTTAGAACCTGACTAGCCCTGAACGACCGCGTTACCATAGTGTAGGCCTCAGGCAGGCGTTTTACTCTCGGAATCTGTCCCTGACAAAAGGATGAGAACAACACAAAACTAGGTATCCTACAGTGAATTGACAAAACATACACCCCTGCATAGGCTCCCATAGGCGGAATCATAAGATTCAACAAAGATCAATCTCTTTGTTCTTCTATAGACAATAACAGCGTCATCACAATCACCATTCACCTCTATTCGTCACAGGACAAATCCACACGGTTGTGTCTCTCTTCTCGTCATCATGCTGATATCTTTAATGACAAGAGTCTTCCTTTCTCAGCAAGATAGCTGCCACGATCTTGGGAGACACAGAACATCTAACAGTACAACAAGACTCTACCAAGACTACAGCAAAATCAGGCAGGACCTGCAATAGTGAAAGCGCCCTGACCAATTTGAGGCTACCGTTTGAGAAACATCAAGAGCACTCAGTAAGCTTATTTTTCTTAATATAAACTGACTTCTGAGTTGAGTAGTATCGTACCGCTGACATTAGAAAAGCCCCTTCGTTCATTGACAGAAGCCAGAATATGGCGAGAAAGCGCCCTAACTCACCGGAAACGCAGCCTAGTCAGCTTGCAAAACGAGGAAGATATCTGAACGAGGACAACGACACGACATCCGAATATGAAGACGTCCATGTCATTCCATCCTCTCCCCTTTCTTCCAAAGACACCAGTGAAAGTACCGCCCACGCAGGGACACCACCCAGATCGCCTAGAGCAAACTCAGGCACAAAGTCCCTTTATACAGCCGAGTTCTTTGCGGATATGGCCGACACCATTGCGAAACTTTTTCCATTTAAAGCATTTGCCGAAGCCCACGACTGCAACATTGGCGAGGTTTCGCAAGCCGTCGGCGCTATGATCGTTGGTCCCCTCTCCGATCCATCGTTTCGCTGGCATAGTGGCGATAGTATTTCTATCGCTGATTACGGACAAAGCATGATCGAGACCTGGAACACCCATTATGAGCAAAAGCTGAACAACGCTGATACGACTGCGACTCCGCCTTCAGTCGATGAGGCCTCAACCCCGACGACTCTCCAAAGCTCGTCCGAAAGTGACACAGTCTTGGATGATGAAAGTGTCTCATCTGCTAGCTTTGATAAAGGCTATCCGGATGTCACGTCAATTGAAGACGAAGTCGACACGTATGGTAGTGAGCCGTTTTTTGACTTGACCAAAGAGGAACCGCAGCCACTGAAGAAGAGCCGCATCAGCGCGCAGCCGCACAAGGTACCTGATCGACCACTTCGACCACCTAGGAGGGTGAGGTGGGCCCCGTCCCCATCACCGGTGGTTCGAAAACATGTCTACAAGGATCTCTATGGCAACTACGTTGAACTCCCAACCATGGAGGAAAAGAAGGAGATGGCACGCACAGATAGACGGCAACGGCCAGCGAAGGACAAAGTTGTAATTGACGAGCCTGAGCTAAAACTCGAGTCAGTCGATTGGCTATCGGGGTTTGAGGATTTATCATATGTGGTGTAGCCTTACTAGTAATTTAGCGAGAGGGGCGGAGATTATTTTGTCCAACGGCCATTCTTTTTTTATTTTTGCTTTATCAACGAGTGGGAACGGCGTCAAAGCGTTTGGATTGACATAGCCGCGGGCCTTTTTTTGATCTGCAGTACATACGTCTTGGTGTTAAGGCGGGTTTGACGAATGCAAGCCAGATACCCTGTGCTGTTTTCAATACCTTTCTCTTTCGGGCCTGAGAGTAATTTCCGATTAATGATTTGGCAATTTTGAACAATGCGCACTGCAACGATTTGTGTTAAGACTAGTACTAGTAGATCTCACATGACTTGATCGTGTGGTTGTGAGTCTTCGGGCCTCAACTCTGAATGACCCGATGCGGACAAAGAACCCAAATTCCAGGATTGTTGTTGTGTGCTCCACTCCTGCTGATGGAGTAAGAGAAAAGATCTCTTATCCACTCAAGGTGGTCGAGGAGAGGGAGCGTGGAGAAAGTATGACGGGATCTGACCAGATATATGTTGGCAAGTGGAGACTACCAGTGTTGGAAGGTACGAGTATGGTCGGTGATCTGGAATGTTCCCTCCTGAGGAGGGGTACGTTGTTTAAGAGACGCAATGGGCCAAAGAAAAGGGCCACAACCATCAATTGAGTGAGAGGAGGGCGAGGTTGTACAGATTGAGCGTGATTGTATCATAAAGTGTGAGAGGTAGTTTTGTTTTGTTTGGATGGGTGATAGAAGGTCATGTGGTGTTTTGTTCTCTTCTCTTTTGTGAAGATCGATGAGTCAGATGTTTGTTGTGCAGAGGTGGAGGTGCTCTACACCGGCAGTGATGTCAGATCATTGTTGAGCGCAAAGAAAGAAGAAGGCAACAGAAAGGATCCCGGGACCCTAAACGTACACTAACCCTGAGGAGGGAAAGGTGCCTGAAGGAACTAAGCCCAGTGGCTAGACCGCCGCCTTCCCAAAAATCCACAGGTTTTGGTTTAGTTACCGTTGGGTGTCGAAGTGACTAACGACACGTCGTGATTACCATGAATAGCTGAAACCTGAGGCCGCCACATGCCTGACCCGGTTTAGCGTGCCACCCTCGCTGCCTGCCCTTTTCTTCTCTCCTTCTCCTTTCTGCCCCGTCGACTTCATCCTTCCTCTCAAGGCAAATCTCCATCGTGTTCAACTAGATTTCCCCCGTCAACCATCCGTATCTAGGGCACCAAGCTACCCTTTTCCTCCACTCCCCCCCCTCTTCAAGTTACTCCCACCCACATTCAAGGAATTTCAAGTACAGGCAGCCTTTTGTAAGCTACCCTGAGTCCTTGACAACACACAGCTGGTCAAGTTCGCTCGCGATTTCCACCCGTTCAAGTCTATTCAACTCTCGACCTTGTGTCTTCAGCCATCAAGATGTCTACTGCTGTCGAAAACACCGCCGATAACCAGGCCTCTACCGCTCCCGCCGCCGCTACCACCGAGGCTGTCAACGGCACTACTCCCTCTGCTCCGGCGCAGTCCACCGACGCCGCGGCCGCCAGTGCTGATGAGGGACGTCGGCTGTACATTGGGAACCTCGCTTATGCGACCACTGAGGGGGAGCTCAAGGAGTTCTTCACGAACTACAAGATGTAAGTCTTGCGCACAGCAGATCAATGGTCTTTTGTTCAACTGCATGTCGATTCAACCGGGAAAGTCCTCTTTAGGGGGTGTTCCACTCGGGCTTTCCATGACCATGAACAACCACAAGTCAGATGCTAACAGGAATTTACTACAGTGAAAGCGTCTCCATTCCTGTGAACCCTCGTACCAACCGCCCTGTTGGTTATGCCTTCGTAGATCTTGCTACTGCTCACGAGGCCACCTCTGCTATTGGTGAACTCTCTGGAAAGGAGATTCTTCAGCGCAAGGTGTCTGTCCAGCTAGCCCGCAAGCCTGAGCCTGCTGAGGCCAAGGCCGAGGGCGCTGCAAGTGGCGGTGAGGGTGCCAGTGGCAATGAGGGCCGCAGGAGGAACAATGGCCGTGGCCGTGGCCGCGGTCGCGGTCGCGCTCGTGGAGGTCGTGTCGGTCGTGGAGGCCGTTCTGTAAGTTCCCCCGCATCACCCGAAGGATTCGACTTGGTACGCTAACCACGATTTCGCCAAAATTAGCCCCAGAATGGTCAGGCTGCTGCTACCACTGAGCCTACCAACGTCCCCGGTCAAGCCGCTCCCCTGACCGAGGTCACCAACCAGACCGATGTCGCTACTACCGCTGAGTCCGGTAAGCAGGCTGCAAAGACTCGTGCTGCTCGCCCTCAGAAGCAGCGCGGTCCCCCTGAGGATGGCATTCCCTCGAAAACCAAGGTCATGGTGGCCAACCTTCCTTACGATTTGACCGAGGACAAGGTGTGTACAGATCATTCTTAGTAGGATTAGAGCTTAGTTGCTAATCTCATTACAGCTCAAGGAGATCTTCGCCTCCTACCAGCCAGTTTCCGCTAAGATCGCCCTGCGCCCCATCCCTCGCTTTATGATCAAGAAGCTGCAGGCCCGCAACGAGCGCCGCAAGGGTCGTGGTTTTGGTTTCGTCACTCTTGGCTCCGAGGAGCTTCAGGAGAAGGCCGTGAAGGAAATGAACGGCAAGGAGATCGAGGGTCGCGAGATTGCCGTCAAGGTCGCCATCGATAGCCCTGGCAAGGAAGACGATGCTATTGCCGCTCCCGTGGCCGGCGACGAGAAGATCGAGCAGGCGGCCGAAGCTCCGGCTCAGGAGAACGCTGCCCCGGCGGCTGCTTAAATGACAAGTCGTTATCACCCAGAACGAGTCAGATATCCCGTTGTACCTGATGTATAGTCGGGAATTGTTGGAGGAGGAAGCGTCAGGACCTTCGTGCGGATGATAACTTCATCTCAGTGCCGTCGAGGTGCGTTTTACAAAAGTCAAAAAAATCGGAAAAAACACAACGAGGCCATAACAAACGCAAAAGCCATGAGTATTATTCCTGATCGATCGGGTCTTCAGGGGACGATGTCCACACGAGGATGAGGCATTCATTATTTCCTATGTTTTTTGCGCACGAGCTGCCGCGAGGCATTTCGTGCGTGTGGAGCGACGAGAGAGAAACCGTAATGTGTGGTTTTACACGGAGACGTGACCTTTGCTAACGACTATTGCCTTTCTGCTATCCTGTATCTTAGCAACCATTTAGTTTATGATTGATTAGCCGCAAGGCTGGCCTTGTAGTGAGAGATTCCCGGTGCTTTTTTTCTTGACTTGTAGTCTGTTTGATGTTCGACAAGACAGATGTAGGTCTTCGTTCTTTTTATATTTTAAGTTAAGCATAAATCCACACTTGGCCTGCAACAAGAATGCAGTCATCGTCGCACATGCATTGGTAGGCGGACCTATATACGTACGGGACCGAGAGTGGGCACGGGGCCCTGATCAATTGCGCCCAATTAAGCCGAATTTCCCCCCTCGTCAATTTAGTCCTAATTAACGGCCAAAACCTCTTCACTACACTTACTTCCAAGTTTGCATTGGGTTTGCTCGTACCTGAACAACCCTGTCGAGAGAATACCTCCGCACTCGACCCATTAGATTACCGCCATATCACATATTTACTCCCGGATTCAAGTCGTGCGGAGAAAGAGAGACCGAAGAACGAGACCGAGAGAGGGGGCCAACTCCACGCCGATTGCACCTCCACACTTCCTAACCCTCGCTCCACCACAACATTCCTCAGGCACGAGGGGTTGGGCGATCGATCAATTATTCTCGTTGCTGTTGCTTTTTGCTTTGCATTTGAATCATTCGTTCGATCCTGTACATCATGTCGAAAATGTGGGAAGTCGATCCGGAGACGAAGGCGAAGGTTTGCTGCCCCATTCCTTCTCTAGCTTGACGACTACGACTTGGTTCGACTAACCTATCTTCCAATATATCTAGCTCCTTCTTATCTCCAAGACAAATGGTAACGACAAATGTTGCGACTGCGGTGCGCCATCGCCTCAATGGGTTCGTCTCCTGCAACACATCTCCATCTACACTCCCCTGCTTCCCCAGCGCCCATCTGTGTCATAACTTTCGCTAATTTATCTCGGTCCCTTCTCCTGCCATTATCAGGCTTCCCCCAAATTCGGAACATTCATTTGTCTCAACTGCGCCGGCACTCACCGCGGTCTGGGCGTCCACATCTCCTTCGTCCGGTCGATCACCATGGACGCCTTCAAGAACGCCGAGATCCAACGCATGGAGCTTGGTGGCAACGATCCCTGGAAGTCCTTCTTCGACGACCACCTCGTCACCCAGTCCGAAGGCCGCACGTTCGAAGACTCGACCATCAAAGAGCGCTACGAAGGAGAAGTAGGTGAGGAATGGAAAGAGAGACTCTCCGCCAAAGTCGAAGGGCGAGAATATGTCCCGGGGCAGAAACCACCACAGCCCAAGAAGAACCCGGCGGTTGAGCTTGCTTCTTCGCGATCAAGCACACCCTTAGGTCGGGCTTCACCTGCCTCCCACGATGGATTGAGTGGCATGGACGGCGGAAGAAAAGAGCGCAACGAGGCGTACTTTGCGAAGCTGGGGTCTGAAAATGCTACGCGATCGGATTCCGTCCCCCCATCGCAAGGCGGGAAGTTTACTGGCTTTGGTGGTGGATTGCCAGCCTCGTCGGGACAGTCGAAAGCTTCAGGGGGAAGTATCCCCGGGCTGGACGATTTCCAGAAAGATCCCATGGCTGCCTTGACGAAGGGATTTGGTTGGTTTACGACGACTGTTGGGAAGGGTGCAAAGACTGTGAATGATTCATATATTCAACCCACTGCTAAGACGGTATGTGGCCTATTGCCCACCCGTTGCATTTCCTCGTGACTCCCAAACTAACACACGTCCTAATGCAGATAGCCGAATCGGACTTCGCAGCCCAAGCCCGCCAGCACGCCACCCAATTCGGCCAAAACATCCAAGTCGGCGCCCGCGGCGCCGCAGGCCAATTCCAGCGGTTTGTAGAAGGCCCAGATGAGAACAACACTGCTCGTCGTCGCGCCGAACCTGAGCGGAAAGATTTCTGGGACGACTTCTCCTCGCTCGGTGAGCAGGAGAACCAACGCAGGAATGTTAACAAATCTAGCGCCATTGGAACCGCGGCTATGAAGCCCACTCCCACCCCTCCTGTTACTACTTCTACACCGGCTAATACGTCGTCGTCGACGGCCACAAAGGAGAAGGATGACTGGGACAATGATTGGTGATGTGATTTTTTCAGTTGTAGTTCACATGTCCTGGTAGTCGGGTCGGGTTAGGAGCGTAATTTGGTTCTTTTTCGTTGTGGATGCATGGGGTCTATATCGTTACTTTATTGTGGATTGCTTGAACTTATACTCTTCTTGTTTTCTTAGATCGGGTGTCGCGTTTAATCATTGGACATAGTCGCAGTGTGCTTTATGTTTGAACCGGGCTGGTCTGGTTATATGCCATGTTTAGATTGTATAGAAAGGCGAGGCGAGGCAAAGCAAAGAATTCAGATCAGCAGGCTAGATCCATCTTACGCATGATCGAAGATTCGATACTGTCACTATACATTCATCACTTCGTATTACATCCTATCGTACATAGGTAGCCCTGCACCGCACCCAGAGTAGAGAAGTGCAGTACAACATAAGCCAACACCCAAAAAAAGTAGCAAAGCACCTACATAAACTCCCCCCTCAACTCAGCAAGCACTGCCTTCTGTCTCGGGGGACTCATCTTCTCAAACCGATCAACGCTCATCACAAACGTGCCCCGTCCCGCACTCAAACTCCGCAAATGCTTCAGATACCCCACCATCTCCTTAAGCGGTACCTTAGCCGTGATAGTCCTTGGCCTATTAGCCGACGCCGGCAGATCAACACCCACAGACGGTGACTCAAACGGATCAGCCGGGGCATAGACCTTCTTCGGGTCGATCGGCGGTAAAAGGTCGTCAGTTGGGTTCTGGGCAATATCCGTCATAGGGAGAGGCGTCTCCTCATCTAGGGAGATGATATGGCCTCCGCGGGAGGAGGAGATATCGTGGACCACGGCGCCGAGACTCGCTTCGTCCACGCTGATGATCACGTTCATGACGGGTTCCATTAGCGATGTCCCTATCGTTTGCGGGAGTTCGCGGAGGGCGGCGGAGGTGGCTAGACGAGCTGCGGCGGAGAGGGCCGAGGGGGTTGTGTCTGGGCCGAAGAGATGGGTTGCTGGGTCGATGGTTAGAGTGACACGGGTGCTGTGCATGGGGAAAGCGAACTGGGGCCCGCGGGCGAGGGCGGCGATGCAGCCGTTTTGGAGGGCTGTGCGGAAGGTGTGTAGGTCCAGGCCTGGGGGGAGGAGGGGGCTTTCTTCGTTGCCTTTTTTGTTGGTTTCGATTTGGAGGTCTGAGGCGGATATGATGATTTGGTTGCCGTCTGGGGTTGTGTGGATTGAAAGGGTGGATGAGCCTTCAGGGGAGGCGGGGGAGTCGTCTGGGGTGAAGGGTTCGACGGTTGCGGTGCAACCTGCTTTGCCTTTTCGGCCTGCGATTTCCTTGTCGAAGAATTTGGTTACGGGGGTTGGAGATGGGCCGAGGGGGCATTCGCGGTAGCCGATTTCGATGCGGCCCATTGTGGCTTTTGCTTTGAGGTCATTGAGGAGGCGGTCGCGGGCGATTTCGAGGTGGAGCTCGCCCATTCCGCTGAGGAGGGTTTGGCCTGAGTCTTCGTCAATGGTGACGTGGAGGCTGGGGTCTTCGCGGAGGAGCATGGAGAGGGATTCTTGGAGGCGTTTTTCCTCGCTGAGGCTATGGGGTTCGACGCTGGCGAAGAAGACGGGGGGTGGGACGTCGATTGGGCGGAGTTGGAGAGTATTGAGAGGTTCGGGGGGTGTGGCTTTGTTACCGGAGTAGGTGACCAGGGTATCTCCTGTTCGAGTTTGCTTGAGGCCGACGACGACTCCGATGTGGCCTTCTGGGATGGAGTCGACTTCTACGGCGTCGTTGGCGTACATCTTCAGCAGGCGGGGTGCGCGCTCTGAGATGTTGAGGTTGGTGTTGTATAGGATGCTGTTTCGGTCGAGGGAGCCGGAGTAGACGCGGACGTAGACGAGGACGCCTCGCTTAGCGTCGTTGACGACCTTGAAGGCCAGGGCGCAGCCTTGGAGCTTTTCGATAGCGTTCCGGGACTCGGCTTGGATAGCTGACTTCTTCTTGTGCTTGCCCTTGGCAGAGGCGGCTTTCTCGCCTTGCTCTACCAGGAGATCGCCTGAGAGCAGACGCCGGAGGCCTCCCTTGACTCCGCCGATGCTGACCTCGGGCTCAGGAGTCTCGAGGGGACTGGGGAGCAGGTTCGTGACGGCATCGAGCAGGGGCTGGACACCGATGTTCTTGAAGCTGGCACCGGCGAAAATTGGGATGACCTTTCGCCCTTGCTGGTGTAACAGGCACCTGCGCAGGCTCTCAAGGATATCATTCGCGGGAACTGCGAGATGGTCCTCTTCATAGTCGAAGAACTTCTCCACCATGACTTCATCGTGCTCGCTCAGCAGCTCGACGAGGGCAATTCTCGCGCGCTTCAGCTCCTCTGCAAGCTGGTGCTCTTCGGTAGCTAATTGCTCGAGGTTGAACATCTTGACAGCCTTGCCATCTCCCTCATCCCATCGAAGACCCTGAAGGTTGATGGCATCGGCGACACCAATGAAACGTCCATTTCCTCCCCTGAACCAAGGGATCTGACAGACAGCAGGCCATCCACCCAGTCGAGAAGCAACTTCTCGGACAGTCCTTCCAAAAGCCGCTCCATCTCTGTCAAGCTTGTTGACATAGACAATTCGGGGAATCCGGTAGGTGCTTGCTTGGTGCCAGACTTGCTCCGTTCGAGCCTCTACACCAGCAACGCCGTCTAGAATGCATACCGCGCCATCCAAGATGCGCAAAGACCGCAGGACTTCAAACGTGAAGTCCGCATGTCCAGGGGTGTCGATAAGGTTCACGGTATGTGATAAAGCAGACCTCGGGGCCTGTAGCTCTTGCGGAGTTGTACTCCCTTCGGCTGCCTGGGGCGGCCAGTGGAAAGTAATAGCCGCAGATTGAATGGTAATTCCTCGGGCTCGTTCAGCAGGCAGAAAGTCAGTGACGGTGGAGCCCTCATCCACGTCTCCGAGTCTTCTGGTGAACCCGCTATAATAGAGCATACGCTCCGTAGTGGTTGTCTTGCCCGCATCGATATGAGCAATTATACCGATATTCCTGGTTCGTTCAAGGGATTCCGCTTGCCATTTAGAAGCAAAGGTCGAGAACGCATTACTCCGGAGGGAGTTCAATTTTTCCGAGTTTCTAATTAGGGGTGACTTGAGTCCAAGCCGGTTGATAGACACTGTGTGTAGTCGCGCCGCTTGGGGAGCGCGTAAGAAAGGAGCAGCAACCATGATCACAATGGCCCTAGTACCATTTGATTATTGATTTGATAAAATCTATCCGCTTGTACGCATGACCTTTTACAAGCAATAAGTCAAACAGTGGGTTCTCTCAAGGTCGTCTTCGTAGTCAAGCCCCGAAAAATGAAGTTCTCCAAATGTCGGATGTTAGTGGTTTAAGATGCCTGGCCAATCAGGTGTCTGGGGCCCCAACGACGTAACCTTACCTTTCCGCTGCCCGTCTCTGTCATTCCTTCTGCCTTCTCACTCCACTTCCGCACCCTTAATTCCCTTTCCCGGTATCCTGCGGCTCCCAATTCTTTTCAAGGGGCAACAAGTAGGTACCATTGACCCATAGTGGCAACATCATGGAATGGCCTTGCTGATGTATGCGTGCCCGCAGCGCAGTGCAGACGAGACCCGTCGGAGCCATACTTCTCCATCACCCACCCCAGTCACGACAAATAGCCATGGACTACTCCTCTATATCGCACGACCCGGACCACCCCGCGGGCTCCTCCCCCTGGGCCTCTCCTAGACCGACTCAAACTACTTTCCCTCCCTCGACCACTAGTGAGATTCCTTCGTCACCGTTACCTCCACCTCAACCTCCGTACGATGCCGACTTGCAACCTGGAAGGTCCCTGGCCGCTGGGGACGACCACGCCGGCTCGCCTGATCTTTCGGAAAGATTGCAGAGCGCACAGCTAGGCGATCCGGATTACCCTCACGAACAATCGGCGTACGCCCCACAGCAGCAACAGTATGCGCAGCAACCCCGATCTCAGCTCCCCGCTCGGTATCAGACCGGGGCCAGACAGCATGCCAGGCCGGCTGCTGTTTACAAGATCCAGGCAAAGATTACAAGCTTAGAGCGGACAGGAAAAAAGGATCCCATTTTACGTTTTGATGTTCATGTGAGCATGCTCCCTAATCCAAGGCTGCACGCCATCATGACGACTAACCCCCTATGCACAGACCAACATTCCCAAATTCAGAACGACTCAATATCGCGATGTCCGCCGTACCCATACTGAATTTACCAAACTCGCTGAGCACTTGATGTCGGCGAACCCTGAAGCAATGGTTCCTGCTGTGCCCCCTCCATTGACCCCCGCCGGTGCGGGAACCGAAGAGGATGAGATTCGTGTGAAGGCGTCCATGCAGAAGTGGTTGAACACCGTTTTGAATAATGAGGTTCTTATGCATGATGATGAGGTTGTTCTCTTTGTTGAAAGTGACTTCGGGTACAGCCCGGTTGTTCGGATGAAGCAGCCTGCGACGGGTATGCGGAGGAAGGTCTTGAAGCAGTTCGCACCTCCACCAGATGATACGCCCGAGTTACAGAATGCGCGACCTGTTGTGAAGATGTTCTACTTAGGAAGCATGGATGCAAGTCATAAGGTTGACCGTGTGGTCAAGGGCCGCCGAGGTATGTGAGCCGAAGTTATGTCACGTGGTAAATGTCAACTAATCAAGATGCCTTTCAGGGCTCGGCCTTGCGGAATCAGACTTTGGCGTGAAGCTGGGGCAGATGCATGTGCAGGAGACACACCCAGGCCTGGCGAACGCCTACCGGAAACTGGGCAAAGTCGTTCAAACAGTTGGCGATTTCCACGCAGTTCAGGCGACCGCAGAAGCCACCACGATCGGAGAGCCACTAAGCTACCACTCTTCTGACGCTTTTATTGTTAAGGAGACTCTCACTAACCGCCATATCCTGCTCCGAGACTTGATTCAAGCGCAGCAAACCACGCGCAGCAAGCGTGCAGCTGCAGATCGGCTGAAAGTCAGCTCTTCAGTTCGCCCGGATAAGGTTGATGAGGCTATCAATGCCCTGGATGAGGCCCAGAGTAATGAGGACTACCTAACCAAGAGAACACACCGGGTGACATCGAACCTGCTAAACGAGAAGCGCCGCTGGTTCGACCGGACCACTAGTGATCTTTTGGCCAGTCTGCGCGAGTACACGCTGCGCCAAATCGACGCCGAGCGTCGTACTCTCGCAACACTGGAGAGTGTTCGGCCAGATATCCGGGCAATCGATGCGTCTGGTGGGTTGAGCCGTCTGGGCCGTGAATCCCACCCGAGTGTGCGGCGGCCGAATCTGGGATCGAGCCAGGGACCTAAGGGTGACGCGTGGAGCGGAGTTCCCCGCCGCAGCGACGGCCTTGGGCGTAGCATGAGTGGCAGCATGATTTCACCCACATCAGAAGCCGACGAAGAGGCGAATGGACAAGGTAAGGGAAGGTTGCGCTCCGCCAGTGGCGTCAGCTCCGTTGTTGAGGAGGAGGATGAGGATCGACTGGATGCCCGCAACGCGGCAAGCCGGCTAGCTACCAGCACCTTCTGAACGTTTCCTGTACATTACGGATATTCATGATTGTGAGATTCCCCTGTGACTGCCGTTCCTCTTTTTTTCCAGTACCGCCTGTTGAGTCCGAGACGAAGATGATTTTAGTCTCAAATCGTGTCAGATGATGTTTGATGTACTTTCTTCTATTCCTTTTCAGGCCGGTCAGCTAGGTCATTGCTGTTATATTTGCACACTGAGATTTTTCTCAGATCTGATCCTTAAGCTCTGCTATCTCCACGACTCCCTGTAGTAGAACTTCCGCCACTGGCAATCCCATGAGATCTATACACAACATATAGAATAAAACTCTCAATACATCCAAGCCCCAATCAACAACAACAAAGAACAAACCCACAACCAAACTCAACTCAACGCCGCCTTCCCCTCTCAATCCCATCACTAAACCGTATAAACCCATCCCCAGACAACTCAAACCAAGCCACCTTCACCTTCACAAAAATATGCGCACAAGGCCACGGAACCACCCCATCCACATTAATCGTCCCAGCAGCAATATACAACCCCCGATGCTCCGAATCATACACCAGACTCAAACTCGACCCTCACCGCGGACAGATCCCCCGCGTCACACAATGGCTCGACCGCCGCAAGTCCGGTTCCTCTTTCGTCCAGGTTATATTCTTCGAGGAGACGAGCGCCCAGGTTTGGTACGGCCCGCCGGATTTCTTTCGGCAGGTTGTGCAGTGGCAGTTTATGAGATTCTTGGGCAGGTGGGTGCAGGCGCAGGTGCCGGTTAGTGGCGTTTGGGTCATTATGGGGTTCTTGGTTTGTTTGGTATTTAGGTGGGGGAGGGGTGCTGTTTACGGTTTTTGAGGGAGGGGGATTATGT